>JAHZNI010000141.1:0-10028 GCA_027744415.1 Seira ritae
AAATTGAGATTTGATGCGTATCTCACATTACTTTGGTAAGCATTTGTCGCTGAAGCATTATAGCTTGAGGGGTGGTGTTGTTGTTGTGTGCGGTATTGATGACTATGAAGCGGTGCGGAGGCAGGTCGTTGCTGTAACTGTGTTCTGGAATGGGGCTGTGAATTTGTGTAATCATAGTTCTGTCTCTGATGAAGATGCTGTTGTTGTGCGGTGGTGGATATGAGGTAATCAGTGTCTCGATGATGAAAGTACTGCGAGTCTGAGCCTTCCCCCAATACCCAAGAATCTGAAGCAACACTCTTATTACTAATGTCCCGACTTGTTAGTAGGTGGTCGTGCTGATTGAGTGCCGACGACATTCGAAGTGGAGAAGGCTGGTGGATTCGATGGTGGCTGTTATTCAAACTATTATTTAAAACATTCCCGAGATGACTTTCTTCGAAAGAAGAGTTATTATTGTAAAGGAATGGATCATCCGCTCGTAATTGGTCATCGTAGTAGTGGTCCAGCATCATGTGGTTTTCGTAAGGAAGTTGACTCAACTCCATAGTATTAATTAGACCATTGTGCAAGGATGCTGAGGTTGCATTTTTTGCGGTTAGCGTTGTGCCTGTTACCCCATCACCAAATTGATTCAGTTTTTGATGGAACTCATCGTATTCGAGGTGATGGAAATGTGCATTTTTTGCTGTGATTTGGAAAGACAAAAGAAGGGAAAAGAGGATTTAAAGCAGTAAATATTAAAAGCTTTTTAACGTTCCGCATCTAATTTTAAAGTACATGAATTGCAGTTGGTAAAATAGAAAGAAAAGTGAGTGCTGAGATATGTGTTTTGTGTCTGTGTTTTCTGCAGGGATAGCTACAGCACGCAAGCGCATTCCTTTGCGTTCTTATTTCCAACAGGAAAGGTAACTGTGCAATTTTACTTTGAATATCTTTAGGAAAATTACAAGAATACTGACCGTGGCTGGAAGTTGTGGTTGGCAAATAATTGGAGTACATGCCGAGATCTGAAACTCCGGTGGGCTGATGGACGCCTCGGAGTAAGTCGTCCCCCGGCAAACCAGCTCCCCCACCCCCGAGTAGATTCAAATCTATTCCTGTGCTTCCATGATGGAGGATCGCAGAATGTATGTCGGATGCTCCGCCAACACCTCCTCCGATCAATGCGGAAGAATGAAGGTCTGATGTTGGCCCGCCCAGCAAAGAAGAATGCAGATCAGAGGGACCACTTCCTCCATACGCCGTCAGATCTGTGGGGGCTCCGCTGCTTAGGTCAGGATGGCCACTTGTTGTGAGATTGAGATACGACATGGCGTATTTGTCTTTTTTCTTTGAAAAGGTTCGAAACTTGAGGATAATATATGAAGGAATTTTTTAATTGACAAAGGAATACAAATACACTTTGTTTTGTGAATCGTGAAAAATTGAAGGAGATCTCAAACAAAAAAGGAAGGAGTTGTGGTAATGTCAAGGGCAAGGTTCTACATGGAATAAGGCTTAAAGGGATAAAATGGAAAATTAAAAGGATATTTAGGTTTTGGCTTTCACATTTATTTTAATAATCTCTGCAAATCTTCCAACGCCAGAAGTAATATCGACAGGTTTAACATGTCTTTTCGAAGACGACTGTGATAGTTGCAATCTCTCTGTCGGTGAAGGTTATGCATCCCTGCTGCATATTAAAGATGCAGTCAGTCGGACGCTAGAAAAATGCAGAGGCAATTATTTCTATTGAAAAATTTATTACTTTCTAAGTTTCTTCCGAATTTCCTGTTAGCCTAACTGAAAATTCACACCTTGTACACTTCACACTCAATTTTACATATTTACCTTAGAGTGGTACTAAATGAATAATTAATTTATTTCTCTTTTCACTTTTTTTGCCCAGTCGGTCTCTGTTGGGAAATTATTAGGCCATCAGGTACGTCTTTGCTCGAGCACTAGTAAGGTGCTAGTCACATGTACACTAGCTCTATACAGGATGTACACAAGAGGGAAAAGAGTAGCTGGAGAAAGTGCGCTACATAATGAGAGAATTGAATGATGATTGCAGGACACCAGAAGAGAGAAAGTGAACAGCAGGAGAAAGGAATACATCGATATGGAGAGAAAGCACCCCGCTCCCTGCCTTGCTTGCTCACTCGATGGAGGTATAGATCGCAGAGAAAGCTTATTTCCCAGATTAGGAGGAAAGTGTGAGGTCCACAACCTCAAGCATTTCTTTCTTACGAGGACTCACGACACTAGCAAAGAAAAGCCGTGGAATATGGCTATAATGTTGTCCCTATTTACTGCTCTCCCTTGTCTTATCCTTCTATAAAAATTATGCCTTCGACTTTTTTGTGTCCAGAAAGTGAAAACAAAAGCCCTTTCCTCCCTTTTAATGTCTCGGTTTTGCCTGAAAAAATCTTTGTGCTCGCAGTAAAAACTCTGGTTTCACAACATCTCCATCACTTTCCTTCCTTCACATTCAACCGAACCGGGGATATAATGGAGTGGATGTAGTGGTGAAAATGAAGAAGTGAAAGTGGATGAAGCTAGTTTTACAAGTGTTAAAGCTCACTTTTTATTTAATTACCAGTCACCATCAGAGCGAACTGGCTTTATAAAGTTGTACCCTTCTATATCTCCTTTGGAATTACTGTGGCTGCGCTGCAGCCTTTGAGAAACTTGACTCAATTTGGGTTTTAAAATCCGAGTTGACTTAAAATTTTTGCATGCACTCTCTCTGCAATTTAATCTTGATGCACGCAAAGTGAAATTGAACGGGTGGGGGAATAACAATAGGAAAAGCACTTGAAGCTTCAATCCGGTTGACTCCACTCCAGCACTCTCACAATCAGATCCAGTCACTAGTACTCCTTTTGCCATTTTCATGCTTCACCATCCTTGCCATTCCACTTTTTGTTGCTTCTGAGGAAGAATAAAAAGCTTTTGGAAATGGGAAGAGTGACCTTCTTTCTTTGTCAAGCCATTTTCTCTTCCTTTGTATTTAGCCCAAATACTTGTACGCATAACGTAAATATTTTAAGGAAATGTACATGCAATTCCATGTTCCATTGCTTTAAAAGAGATTTTTTCTTCTTCCTCCTCCTCCTCCTTTTCCGTCTGATGGAATCTTGTAGTATTGGTAAGAAATAAAATGCAAAAATATAATTTTCATGATAAAGAACTGATACTGACATGATAGGATACTGGAATAGAAACTGTTATGTTGATGCATGATTATTATCCCTATTCCGATTTTTATTCAATATTTGTCATGCATAATGTAGTACATTGCAGCTAAAGCTCAGCTCAAATATAGTTACTCTTTCTCATAGTATTTCGGTTTTAACTGCTACATCTACCCTTTGGAAAAATCCTTTTCTATATTCGATTAAAGCTTCGGCATGATATATTTTTATGTTGGTGAGCTATGTGGTTTAATTTCGTTGGCTTGCTTGCTTGGATGTCGTCCCTTTTTCATAATGTCGGTTCGAATGCAGGAATATTGTCCTTGCTCAGGAGGAAATGAATTTGTTGCAATTTTGCCTTTATTATCATGCTCTCCTTCCTCTCTCCGCATGTTATCATTCTAGTAAGCCGGATGATGATATTTCTCGCTGTATTAGGATCGGATGTGAGATAGGAAGATAAGTGCCGCCTATGCAGTAAAAAAGGTGCTCCTTTTCCCACCTTCCTTCCCATTCCTTAATTTGAGCAGCGTTTTTTAGGTGTGTGCATTTAGCAAATTTCATATGCGTGAGGTATGCATGAAAGAGGACAAGCCAAAAAAAAAGTCGGGGAAAGAAGAAAATGCAATTCAACTTGATTTCTCGGGGCGCTTGTTATTACACACGAACATGGGCATGGCATGGCACGAGTCGGAGTCAGGGGAAAGCTCACCTTTTTTAGTTCTGGCATCATATCATAATATAATATCGGATATAAAAATGATTTTAGTAAGAATAGTTGCAGAACTGGAGGAGGAAAATGTAGTTACATTTTCGGAGAAAGTCGTTTATTGCATTACATGCCCATACTTACTTGCCGGTTTTACCCTGAGCAATGAAATGGATCGAGTGGAGTGAAAGTGCTCTATCAGTTTTAGTATGACTACTAGGAAAGTAGCTATGTAAGGTTTATGCTTCCCATGTACATGCTTTTAGTTCCCAGAGCAAGGACAAAGTTTCAGCAGTCAAGTTACAGCTCAGACGAGGAAAGAAGGAGACTTGTTTCTGTGTGAGTGCATGCCAAAGCGCAAGTAGTCACATGGAAAATAGGAAAGGAAGTGAATTATGTTTGCTAGAAAAATAAAGAATCTGAGTTGGAGGAGGAGAAGAGTGGACTGATACTTCATGCCAAAATTTTTTCTTCGCTTCTTTATGATCAACTCATGCAAAAAACAGATTTTCTCTCGAGAACATGCCATTTCCCTGAAAAGGAATTGAGGATAAATAGTAATATCAGAGTGGAATCAAAAGAACTTCATAGTAGGGAAAATTATGCGGGATGAAGGAGTTGAACAGTTGAAGTAAGAGTTTTTCTCTATAAATCGGATTTTCTGTGGATGAAACTTGATATTACATGTTTCAGTTCTTTGAGTAAGTACAGTACGTACATGCCACGGCGGCGATGAATTTTAAATTATGCAGGCGGCAGAGAGCACTGCAGTATTATTATTGGGAGGAAGTCGGATAAAAATGAGCTACGCATAAACCGAAAAGCTGAAAGCCAAAAAGACCATAAATGTTGTAGGTATTTAGCCATCATAGTTGGTAAAGCTTTAAGTAGTACCGTTATAGGACTACTTTTATACTTTTGTGTCTTGAGCATTGCAGTAGGAATCCACAAAGGAGGACAGAATAGAATATTTTGAGAGAGAAAAATCATGTCAGTGGGGAAATGCTTATCAACCAAACTTTCAGCATCGTCGTATCGTATTACTTATTATGCTCCTAAAAAAGATCTTAAGATGATAGTAAGAGAAAAACTATTGAGTAGAGGAAAGTAGAAATGAAAAAATGTCGACTTATTTTTTATGCGCTTGGACTTAAATATCTACGATGATTTTCATCAGGATTTATTTTATTTTGTCGCGTCGGAAGGCTACAAACATACACTTTATGCTTTATTAAGGACAAAACATTCATGCAAAGAACTGGAACACTATATAATTAAGTGGAATTATTCCTTTTTGTTCTTGTTCCCGGAGAAGAATTATACCTGCGTAAGTTGTAATGTGCGTCTTTTGTTCCTTGAAAGATTTAGGTTTGATGCACTCTTACTTCATGAGCAAACAAAGTCCGTTTTCTCTTTCTCTCATCGAGAAATGCAATGATTGCAAAAAAGAGTGTTGAACCTTAAAACCCCAACTGAAAGAGGTAGACACGCATTCACCATGTGGCAAAAGCGAATAAAATCTTCTTAAATGGATGATTGTTCCGAAAAATAATAATTTTGATGACGTCTGAAATCAAAGTCACCATAATCTTCATGCTTTTCCTAATAATCAAGATAAAGTATTGAACTATGAAGTGTAATGACCAAGCTACACCAAATTGCAATTTTAAATGCTCGTGATTTGTACCTTTCTTTTTAAAATCAAAGTATTGGTTTCAGATGACAAAGAAAAAATGATTGCAACAAAAACGTTCTAGAACGAAGGTCACATGAATTTCGCCATTTCAAAGTTAAATATTATTTGCGCATTTATCCCAAATGACAACCCCAAAAACAACCCATCAACAGTAAAAGAAACCCTGGATTTTTAGAAAAATTAAATATTTGCATACAAGAAAAATGGAATTTGAAAAATTAAATATTCAGTCGAATTTTGTATTTATGCATGAGTGATATCATCATGACATGCGGGGAGATATTCTTCAAAGCTACAAAATTTTGGAGAATTCCTTGTTCTAATGGGGAAAAAAGAATTAAAGCAAGGCCACAAAGGGACCGAGGAGTGAATCGATTCTGTATGATAATATCTTGATTTGTGTAGCAAGAAATATATTGCTCCAAAATGTTTAATTTAAAAGTCAATTCGGAAAAGTTGTTCAAAGGTCGGTTCGGAAATGACGACAAAGAACAAAACGATGTGCCTCTTGTATGAAGTTGTTTAAACATGTAAGTGCTTTGCTTAACCTCAAAAATCAGTTTTATATGCATGGCTGCTTCGCCGAAAAGACCAAAAGGCTTATGTTTGACCGATTATAAATAACTCTGCTTTCAATTTATTATTTTTTATTCGAGCTGGGGTTTAGAAATAGTTTATCTAAATATTTAACAACTACTTTGGAATCAAATGAAGATATAATCAGAATCAGGCAAATATAAGTGCTTCCTTTAGAAATGACCCCTGTAGTAATAAAATATCATTAATTACCTCTCAAAAAGCTTTGTAGAATTCGAACGATACCCAAAATCAAAACGCTATGGATCGCGAAGTCCTATGGCTTAAATGATTGGTTAGATGTGTAAAACAAGTTCGTTAAATGTGCGGAGGAAGGAGATTTATCTTCTCTTTTATTGTTGAACTTGGGATTGGGTTTGTAATTGTAAATCACATGTAAATAAATAACGTGTGCCATTTTGTTGAATAAATACGTGAATATAAGATTCAAAATTGTGAAACTCAAGCGAGCGCAGGGAAATGACAGCATAATTTCATCAACCGCCTGCATGTGATGGTTTTTACATTACTTACATATACCTAAAATGAGTTTGGTATAGTTTTAAATTAAATTATTTGGATGATGGCAACCATTCATAATTTTCACGTGAGTCTAAAAAGGGCGACCATTTTGGGTTGACGAAAAAGCCTGCCCTAGTCCTGACGTCACTCATGTTGTATGCATGTATGTATTATGTATGTATTACTGGATAGTTTAAAACGAGAGTTCATAGCGAATGTGAGCGTACAATGTCGATAACTGATTAAAAAAATCAATAGAGGAGGGTATAGAAATGAAATGGACAATTGGGATCATCACATTGTCGACTCAATCAAAGTGAAACATCTTTATGTTATAATATTCGAAACACTTGATTATTTCAAATGAACCACCCAAAAAAACTCTCTAGCATCAGCGATCAATATCTACTGCTGCTGCTGGTACGTGCTTGCATAATGTAGGGTAGTGGCATTAACATTGCTTTATGCATCATGAAACGAAAAATAGAAGCTCATACCCTGAATTTTCTAATAAAAAACTGAAAATGTAATGCAACTGTGATGCAGAATTGCATGAACGAAAGTTGAGACTTTCGCCTATGTTATCGACGTTTTATCTTAAAGTAATAAGGTTCTGCGCTAATATTTTAAATGACTTTTATTCATCGTTCTGCAAGGTTAGTACGGAAAACAAGGTTTCTCATTTCATTACCATCCGAAAAATGTCCTACAAGGTTTAAATTGAATTGTCTTATATAGGTAATCTATTTGTCACATGTCGAAGTTTGTGGCTTCAAAAATTCCGAAAAAACGCTAACTTCTCTTTAAATCTCTTATTGTGTTGAAACTTAAGGCTAAATCTATGCTGCAAATCCTCGCTGCACCGTGCACTTTATCGATCTCAAAATCAATTTAAGTGACCAAAATCTTCCTGGCCATTCTTAATTTTTTTAGAATTGAGAAACCACATGCCAATCGATACAAATTGAGGAAGTTATTGCGACATATACTTACTTAATCGTAAAAATCGAAATCCTGGGGCTGGGGCCCCTCCCGGATCCTACCTTTATAAATACTTTGTCATTGACATTTTCCACTGACACAATTTCTGTAACNTGTAACATGAGTTTGCTTTTCGATTAAGCAATTTCTTCTGAGGATTCTTTCAGGTACTTAACATACATTATATAGCTACTTATCAAATATCAAAGCATTGCTTTTTTCGGAAATTTTGAATTCATGATTTTATCGATCCCTCAAGCTTTCAAGTGTATTGCTTCATCCCATACACATAAATAATATTAATAATAAAACGTCTAACTGCATGTCATGTTCTAATACTAAAATGCATAGAATTTTGCCGATAGTGTTCTGCTGGATCTTCTTACTACAACTTTTCTCGAATATTTACCAAATTAATTCCTCATGTCAAGTCATAATACCAAGTCCATTTTTGCTAGCATGATTGATTTGAAATCAAGCACAACATAATCTATTTTCATTGTTGACCTTACCCTGACTTTATTTACCTATTTTTCAATGTTACTCAACACTTTCAAATCGAGGAATTAAGAGTGTCGCAATATTAAATGTTTCAACCAATACAAATGCTAATTGTGGTTAGTCTTGATTTGGTAACCGACTTTTTGTCTTCAAAGTGGGCTTGGCTGCGCATTTCCTAATAAAATTTTAGAATATGATGCTCAATGTGCTGTCTCTGAATAGGTGTTTCGTAAAAGATTTTCATAAATATTCTGCCACACTTTATTTACAATCTGTCATGTCAAAAGACCTATTTTTCAATCTCATTTACCAAAGCCAACCTACTATCTGGAATATTATGAAAGCTTTCCAGTATAGTGAAATCTTTCTGCCTTAAATACCCCATAAATGCTTCTTATTTTGGATAAAACACGCGCCGTTACATTATATACCACATGCGTCGTTTCCACAGATTGATTGCTCGACACCAAGACTCCGTCTTTACTATTATTATTCGTAAATGCAAGGTTGCCTTTCTAGGAGGCGCCTACGAATCACGGAACTCAATCATGTGAACAAAGGATGAGTCTAAATCACCGCCTATCAAAAAGATAAATGCATAATATTACATAATTTAATTCTTGGGAACGTCACAATTGCTTTGCAAAAGATAGACAAGTATTCCCAAAAACCTAGTAGGGCAATTGATCATGATCATGCGTTCAGTCAGTAGCAAACACGTCTCATTTCATTTCCACATGACTTTCAAAATTTTCTAAAAACTCCACGAATTGTTTATGGATTCTTGCGAAATTATTTGACATGAGGACTAGTTAAGGTGACTTACTTGTCCTGCGAAATATATAAGTCAAAAAATTTCCTTTAATTCTGCATTAATTCAAGTGTTCCACGACCGGTCCTAATGAATTCAATAGTGCACTGTTACACATTTACAATAATAAATTATTTTACCCACAAAATACAAGGCATGGCATGGGTGAAGTGAAAACAAAACAAGAAAACAAATTTTGAAATAATAGTATTGCGATAGATCTTTCCTTTTGATGGACGGCTTATCATTCATCATTATTACGGGATAAAGATCAATACAATAACAACACTATGGGATAAATTTAAATAACCTACTTTCCACGTGGGCAGACCTCTCTTTTTCAATTAATTTCCATACTCGTGTGCATCATGATTAATGCATGATAATAGTACAAGGAAAGACATCACCAAACGATTGCAAGATTATATTCATGCCTTTCTCGCTTCAGCGCTTGCAATAGCCGTCACTTGAGGAAATTAGGATGACTGATGATGATTTTGATGACGATTATCATGAGCTATATAAATGAAGGACGTTGGGCTTGCCTTTAATTAGTGTGTCTGGTTCTGGTTTGATCTGATTTACTTAATCCAGTCATTCCCGAATTGTAACAATAATTACCGGGACACTACCAGAACCACCGTCATCATCAATCCATGTATTTGTTTGTCCGCAGGGTACATTGACAGGAGAAAGCCAAATATATGATGATGATGACCCAAATAAATGTAATTAATTTTTTATGTGCGAAACAAACTTCCGCTTCGCGTTACTTGTCTATCTTGTTCAGGCTTTCTAGTTTTTAGGATAATGACTGTAGAAAAAACCCACATACGGCAACTTCGTGAGAACCAGAATTGATTAAAGGCAATAAACATGTCAATGCCAAAGACGGAGTCAAGAGTTCAAACAGTGGAACCGATTGATTCGTTCAAACAGTCGAAGTTCATACACTTCGTCAATTGTAATTGTGTGTAAGCCTTTCTTGGTTGCCATAGCAACATATGTGAAGAAATTTAGCTTCATATTAGATTCTTGCAAAGATTAATTGTC
>JAHZNI010000142.1:0-15027 GCA_027744415.1 Seira ritae
ACACATTTTTATTAAATGCCTCGAATGAGTCTGAGGCAAACCCGGATTCCCCTTTTAAGTATGAAGCGTAAAAGATAATATTTAATACTTTCGCAGAAGAAAATATTAGACACATCTGGGATCTGAATTGGATTGGAACTCCAGAGCCTGATGATGATGATGCTGAAGCGGAAGGAGATGTGAACGCATTAATCCCTAAACATCACTCATTTCGTCTTTTGACAGGGAATAAAACCACAAAGGTTCAACTGGAGCTTTTCAAATGGTAAGCTTTCTGAACGGGGTGGATTGAGATTCAAATTTTCTGACATTCCTTAATGGGTTCGCCCAAAACGAAGTATTTTAAAAATAAAGATGCTCGATGGCAGAGAGAAAGCCCTAAATAGTATTCCAAAAACTTCAAAAAAGGACATTTCGCATTTTATGTATTAATACCATGTACTCGCATGGTGATGTTGCCCGCGATTTCCAAAATTTTGGGACTGCTCTTCATATATCTATGCTTCAATATGTGCGGAATGTATGGATACTTGGCTGACATGACGGAGATTTCTGCAAACCGACCTGAAGCTTCATAATATTTTCCCTCAATGTCTTGTCTGGACTGGAAGTAATGCTGGGCTCTGGGTTTTCCGCAGAAAAAAGAAAGAAAATGCGGCATGGTACTTACAGGATGGAATTCCAACCTCCAGCCCTCCTCCAATCCACGCCAGTTCCCTGCCGACCATGTTGTTTGTAGGATCAAAACTGAACACGTTTATTCTGGGAATTTAATGGTGAGAGGAGGAAAGAAAAAAATGAGAAAGGACATTACTGTACTCAATACGAAGTAGATATGGAGTTGTGATAGTTCGGTTGACAGTGAACATCTCTTCGTTTCCTTTATTTATTACAAAGCTGACCTTATGTACTGTCATCGTCTAGTTCATCTGAGTAATCTAATAAGTGACATTTTTACATCCGAAAGCCCTTTGAGCCATTCCAGTGCACTCGAAAATTGGACAGGTTTTCGCAATGCCTGACTCGATTTCTTGAAATTGACAACAAACAAATCATTTATCTTGTTGCCCATTGGCCCACAAATGAAACTCGAAGCCAATGCCTAAGGTCGTTTTTGCTTTGAAATTTGAAGTCAACCTCGGCACTCTCTCTAGTCGGAGTCGGAATGATATGTAAACTGGGAAGATAAAAGCATACGAGGGAAGACTGAGATTCATTGCATATCGCATCGTGACTGGGGAAATCGATTTGATTAAACAAGAAAGTACCAACATCGGGTAAGTGCAAATATTTTTTCTACTGAAGCATCTCAAGTCACCAGTACATAGGGAAATAGCATAGCATGTTTGACAAACAAGAACTGAAAGAATTCAATTTGACCCTTTCCCAAACCTAATGTTGTTTTGAGTTTCGACTTTTGGAAAAGTTGGATTGAAAAATCTGGCAAAGGATGGCTGACAACATCTATCTTCTTCTACCTTGACCTTGAAAAAGACATTGAAAGTTGAAATAGTATCATGTACTTGAGTTCATAAAAATCGAAGGTATAAATTAAGTCGATTTTATGCGTCGTAAGAGAATTCAATGATTGCAATTTAGAACTAAGCGACAAAAAAACCACCTGCACAACTTTCATCTTCCCGTTTCATGTTGAATATTTGCGGAAAGGCATAAACCACTTTTCTTCCTCTCTTTCCCGAAACTAATCTCCATTTTCCTTTCCGGAGAAACCCTGTTAAAGCTACTACCTCAAAAACTTTTGAGTCACCCGAAAGGCCATTCCCCTTATTTTAGTACCCCACTTCTGAAATTCTCAAAGGGCTAATGTCCCCCAAAAAATTAGCGGAGTCCAGTCGACAAAAAACTACTCAAACTTTCTCCTAGCCTTTGCCTGGACAAGCAAAACTTTCACCTCTACTCTCCCGCTTACGCGGTGTGGTGAAAGTCGTGACGATGTCATTACGTTATAAAGTGTAGTAGCTTTTATAGCAATGTTCTAAAACTTTCCTCAAAATCCTCTTCCTTACACAAAAAATCTTAATAAGTCTTGTTAGCAACTTCCTCTCTCGTTAAACATTGCAGCTTTTTGACTAGACTGCCTTAAGCAATGTTCTACAACTTTCCTCAAAATCCTCTTCCTTACACAAAAAATCTTAATAAGTCTTGTTAGCAACTTCCTCTCTCGTTAAACATTGCAGCTTTTTGACTAGACTGCCTTAAGTAGGCACATCTCGGGGATCATTTTCAGAAACATTGAACGGGAGCACTGAATGAAGCTAATTTAGTCGTTAAAATTGTGTAAGTTGCAAAAAAAAACTCTCATGCCTTTATTAACAACAGAGAAACGGATGCAATTAGCGGGACATTGTAATTAAGCTAGGTCGTAAATTTCCCCTCCCAGAGTCAGTCCAGTGGAGAGGTTCTTTTTTGTTTTGGTGAGCACTTGCAAGTATTTTTGGCTTGTTGATTCTTTTTCTGCAAAAAAAAACGTTGTGTACATCTCAAACAAAAAAATGAAATGAATGTAGTCAAGTCAATATAATGGAGATAAAATGAATGGGGAAAGGGGGAGGACATTACTCAGCCAGGGAGTCACTCTGAAAGTTTTATTATTTTTGAAGAGCTCTTCATAAATTGACCATAATATCCCCTCATGGTTCCCTTTGTGTTTGCTAATAAGTTGGTGAAAGTTTTATGATTTGCACTCACCACACCAAAAGCGTGCACTCTATTATGTATTTGGAATGAGAGTAATTTAGCAGTGCTGTACCTGAAATATGAGATGGGAGCATGCATGATGAAAGCGTAGTACCTAATTAATTGGTGACTTTGCTATGCTATAGTATATTTAATGGAACAAGCAAGAGAAGTTTGGAATACATTTTAGCTCGGGTTCATTTTGCCGTGATACGTTTGCTTTTGCTTGTATTTTGTACATACATGACCGCCACTGACCAGAAACACCAATTTTAATGGATTTCAATTATTTTACAAAATTATGCATTATACATATTTAGTAATTAATGGAACGAATATGAATTGAAGTCATCATGGATTTTTTTATTTTGACCGAAGTTGTGTAATAATATTCTTCCCATTAAAAAAATAAATGTGAGACTATTATTAAAGGGGAATTGATCATGGAACAAGTCTCGGGTTTTCTGCCCTCCCTAAATTTTACTTTTACATGGGAGCAATATTTGCCGAAGCTGATGGCTAATGACGTAGCCTTAAGTTTTATTTGCTAACAAGACTGCCGACAACAGCGATCCCGCTATGTATTAATCAACCCATTCAATTTCAATTCAATAGAAATATTTGTGAATAGCTTCACGTGTTAATCAAACCATCAGCTTTCCAATGGAATGTCAATCACACCATAAAATTGAAATTCTCGAATTTTTATAGCTATTGTCCTTGATTGTATTACTTAATCAACATGCCTCAAAATACACGTATCCTACAGAATGGTGATCACATGTAAACAGGCGCTGCGGCTCAGGTGGGGACGAGGTGGGGATAGCCCTATCCTACAATGTATTAGAGGCCCTATCCTGTCATGTTAAATGGGAAATTTCTGCCGGGGATTTGTGCCCACCATCCCCACCGGCGCCGCAGCCTATGCATGTAAAAACGTAACTGGTCTATCGTCATTTTTTAATGAACAATGAGAAAATCAATTTGACTCATTACATTTTATTCTGTACAATGTGTAGTTCTGTCATAATAAAAAAACTTGTACATCATTAGATTCCTTACTGGAGAACTTCATAACAGAACACGACCCCATCCTTCTGAAACGAATACTCGGGAACGATGTTCCGGGAAATCTGTGAAGCAAGTGGTTTTATGCATTCAATGATCTAAAAGTCGTCATTAATATAATAATACTTGTATATAGATCACTTACCTGCTTCCATTTCCCCTCCTTCTCCAACTCTTCCATGTACGGCTCCAAGCGACCGACATACTCCTGAACGTAAGACAGATACTCCTCCCGCATGACGATGAAGATAGTCCCACCTGAAATCCATAATGGCATAGGGTTGTAGGAATACCTAAAATATTACAAATGTACTTCTTTAATGTTTTTATGTATACCTGGCTTAACGACTCGAATCATTTCAACGACAGCATCAACTGGAATGTGGCCTTCGCCTAACAATAAATTATCTCGTATTGATTTTGTCATATTTTCATAAATGAAAAATACAATGTTAACTAATTTATATCAATACCCATTCCACCGGCGATGACCAAGCTATCATAACTTTCTATTGAATACAAAAAAATCATTATTTACTAATTATTTACGCTTATCTCATCTCATGGATGCATATAATTCATTTACTCACTTGGAGGAATAGCATCGATCGGTTTAATTCCAATGGCAGTTTCAAAAGTATTCCTGTAGATTCCCCTCTCACCCAGAATGTCCAGCATGCCCCGGGACGGCTCCAGCGCATCAATAATCCTAAAATGAATTAGAAATGTGCCAGTTCTTCTCCCACCCGTCCAGTACCTGCCGCCACATCCAAGATTTCTATAGCCGCCCTTTGATCCTCCTTATAGTGGGCTGCCATTGCTGAGGCGGCTATCTCAGGACCGTTATAACGACCAGGGCATAAATCCTGAGCCGAAACAAGCAAATATTGTTGCTAGCTCTAGCTCATTAACTGATAAGTTAGATAGTAGCTTAATACTTTGGAATAGTTAGTGACTTTACCTCGTCATACTTTTTCGCCCAATTGTCGTACACCTGTACCATTTCCTCATGTGAAATTCCAGTTTTGTGCGCCTTGTAGTTATTTAAATACTGCTGCGCATCGTCTTCTTTCACTCCCTTAAATCCCTCTGGGGATTTTGAGACCCTTGTATTTTCCCCGACATCTTTTTCTATCGGTTCAGTGCTGTTTTCAATTTCAACGGCAATGCTTCCCATTTTTAATTTTGCTCCTGTTTCTTTTTAACTCTAAGGCAAACTTAGCTTAGTCGTCTCTCTGAAATGAATTTTTAAAGTAAATGGTCTCAGATTATTAACCGCAAAAGGTAGAAGACCAAACTCGTAAGGTTGGCTTCTGTTTCTTGGAATGCACTTTCATTAAAATTCCTAAAGCTCCAGTAACACAATTCAATGCACTGCTCTACAGTTTATTACACACACAAATTTTACGGCATAAGTATTCTATCAGTTGTATATGTAGTGGGCTTTGCATTCTATGAATCCCATTAGTAGGCAGTATAGTCGATTTATCAAGGAAAGGAAACCCGACCAGCAGAAATTCGACACATGGGCACGATGACTTAATTGTCGGGTTACAGACAAATCAAAGTCTGTTCATATTATTTTTTAGCTTTTAGCTTCTCAAATAAGCTTAAAAATTGTATTACGGGCTTAGTGCGTTATCATTTTAAATTAAAAAATGCTTAAAATTTGTTATGCAAAGTGAGGCATTTTTTATCCAGACTCATATAAATAATACATGTCTCTGACGACACAGCTTAACTTAGACTGGACTATACTGACGTCGATTCATTCAGGCCGAAGCAATTTCACTTCCTAAGCTGATATGGTATCAGCCATTCATTCCATATGGCAAGGATGATAAAAATTTATATAAAAAATTGAGGCACATTAAAATTATGTACACATGTAAATACTCACTACATAAATGTTACCGTCGATAGTGAGAATGAATTTGATAAGAACTACGACCAATATTTCCTCGTCAATTGCAGATATCATGACTCGTCAAGCAAACCTTTTGTTCTAAGGATTAAATTAAACTTTTAGATCCAAATCCATATTCTTCTTTACAATTAATAATGTCAATACATTCGATCTGCATCGTATCTACAATATGTACGCTACATTACTAGTAAATTGACAGAACTAGTTCACATTCAATTTTTGTAAGTACTACAGACCAACAGACAGATCAAGTATCGATTAATAAAGACTTTTAAATTTTGAACACATTTCATTTCCCATTTGATTGGATCGAAGTTCGGGTCGAGTTGACGTTAAAGAAGTACCAAATAAAATTTTTCTGCCTCATTCATAATACGCGGCTGCTGTTGCTTCACGTAAATCATGACTCTGTCTGACTCAAGGAGGGCTGTGGAAAGATGTCATGCAATTTTTTCTTGCGATGATGACATTTAAAACTTGAAGTAAGTGTCGATATACCATAGTAACAGTAACCCTTGTGAAAGCAATTCAAAATGATTCCTGAGAAAAACAATATGTCTGCTTATTAAACATCGTTAGTCGTACCAGAGCTTTCGATGAAAACGAATATGATTTTACAGCCTTTTACAGAAGCCCACTCAAGACAAAACGTGCCTTCACTATAATATTTGAATTGTCTTGGAGGATGATTAAGCCAGCGTATTCATGAGTAAGTACAATACCCTCCTCCACTCCTTGAGGGATTCCAGTCTAGGCAGATCCAAGAAGCAGCTACATTGCATCATCATCACATCACCATCCTGAGCCTCGAGCGCTGACTTTCTTCAGTTTTCCTCCACTCATTCAGCATTCATGTGGAAAATGTTAGTCGGTAGGTTATGCTCAAGTTAAGGCAAGGTTTTGACTAGCAAGCATCCATGTATTTACTATCCTTGCATATCTGTATTTCATTTTGCGGCGTAGCTAGTAATTCACAAAGGCAATAAGTCAGTCAAAGTCCTCATGAATTATTCAAATGGAGTGTCAGAGTGCTTAAGCATGTTAAACAAATTTTCACGTTGCACCCCATCCTAAGAATCTTTCACGAGAAGAAAAACGCCATAAACTTCATTTTTTTCAACTTGACTTCCTTCCCTCCACATATACTCCACTCACTCCCTTCCACTCAAGTAGCATAAAAAAGACAACGAAGATAAACGGAGCAAGTTGATGAAACTGGAGCTTTTTCTACAGAGAAAGGCCTCCTCTTCATAATTCATTTCATTTTCAAAAGCTAACGTAATAAATTAAAGGAGTGAGTAATACAGAGGAATATTATTTCCTGTAGCTATTTATTAATTTTTCTGAAACTTTCAATTTCCATTTAATTTGTTCCGCCCCAAATAGAAATCGTTTTAGTGTCAAAGCAAAATGCAACTTTGTCAAGTCATGATTCATGTGACGTAGACATGGCAATAAAGTTGATGCCTTTGAGACGACATGTGCACCCAAATAAATGATCGTTGCTAAACGACCCAAAACTTTTTTACAAACTTGCAATGTGGCCTTCCTGCTGCTGACGGAGTAGCGTCATTTCACATCCTCCTTCCCCTGTGAGATCTGTGACTCTGAATCCTTCTCCGACTGCAAAAGATGCACTATGATTCATGGGTCTTGATGATGATGACTATGGCTTAGCTATGGCTATGACACAATGAAGAAATCTTTGCCTTTTCCCTCCATCTTTAATATTTGAGGAGAAGTAAATATGTAATGGCCTGGCTCTGGCTCTGACGTGGTGGCCTTGGAGGAAAATGTTTCTACTACAGTACAGTTGCTCCTTGGTCCAAGGGTGTAGATCCATCATCATAAAAAATTAGGAGGCTGAGGTAGTAGTTGCTAGTTTCATGAAGCAGCGGAAGCGCACTTATCAACACCTGTACCTTGGCAAAAGTTTTTTAAGGAAACTCAGGAGAAAAGCCTAATGACATGGAGTAATGCTAGAGCGACACATTGCCTTGCATTGTCAATGCCTTTGCTTTGAATGTATGCATGTTTGTACCTTCGTAATATGCTCTACGTACAAATGGGAATACTGAAATACGTAAAGTTTCAAAGAGTCACATTGAGCCGGGTAGTTGAATAGAGCTGGAGTGGTAATCAATGCTAATGGGATTCTGATTACAGTTGATTAATAGTAAAATATGCGATGCGACAGAGTACCACACACGTTGATTACTGTGATTACGGTGTCGTCAGAAATATGAACTCAGTTTTCAATTGGCATTCCTTTCCAGCTTCCAGCTACATATCTGAAAAGTATTATGCTCAGGTTGTCCCATCCAACGGATAATTGAGTCTGAATTCATTCCGAGCATATTCAATTCATGTGTAACTTATTATGGTTTTACCTTGAAATATCGGGGTAAAATGAGATTGTGTCAATGAGCTTGATTAAATTACCTATCTGAGCATTTTCTACAAAGTAGAATCTTGATCTTGACTTCATCGATGGAGTTGCATCATTTGAAGTACCTCAGAGCTTACTTTATGCATGAAAATTCGCCTTAGGCTATATCATATCATCATTGAATGTTGAATTCCCTAGTCTTCTTCCTAAAAATAGCTTTGTTTAATCCTTTCTCTCGGCAAAATATGTAGAATGTAACTCCTTTCTAGCTACATATTATGTTTCTTTACGACTATGAGTGAGGCTGACGAAGAAGCAATTTCCTTTTTTTTTATCTCAGGAGAAGATATTATCTCATTCAGCGTGAGCACCAGACAGTATTATTCTACTACTGCATTGCATTGCCATAGTTCATTTTTCTCCTACTTCACCTGGGAAACCCCATTGCTGATTGTAAATGAAAGAATTTCTCGTTCCGCCGATTCCCTCCTTCCTTCAAATTCCCCTTTACCCAGAAAGCGGTCGGATTCTAGTAAGTCGCAGTCTACTAAAGTCTATGCAATTCGATCCGATCTGCTGGAAAACCTTGATCTGTATCTGGTCTGGTCTCTGGACTAGTCTGTGTGGAGTGGGGAGATGGCATGGAAGAATGAGTCTAAAAATTACTTTTTCTTAGTGAATATGTCTAGTCTAAGATGCGATACAATGTACGCTCCACTTAACTCTTTGCAGCACTATGCAATTCTCTTTGCCTTTCAACTTGTTTGAATACTGGAAGTTTAGTCCATACTATTAACTTTCGAGCTATAAAAATAACCCACGCTTCGCTGCTTAACCATACATACCGTAGTTTCTCAAAATAAATGCCACGATTCCTTCCATTTTGCAAGAACCTTACTTGGCAAAACTGTTTGAAATGGAAAGTTTGAAATTTGAGGTCCTATGGCTTCATTCCCATTCATGTTTTATGAGAATTATGAGTGGAGGAAGATTACAAGATCCAAGATCCCGCGAGTTTAGAGTTGAGGTCTTTTATGGAGGTTGTTACACAAGTTAAAGTATGGCAACAGTGGGACTCATAAAAGAAATTTGAATAAGGTGGATAATATTATGCATTCGCTTTCCTTTATTCCTGCAGAAGATATTTGTATTTAAATCGGAAGATAATCGGCGGAAGCATTTCTATTCATTCCGTTATTATTATTATTATTATGATTGAGGTATCTTCATATTTTCAAAAAGTTTTGCTTTACTTTCCATGTGATCATGTGGTCTCAATAACGAGACCATAAATACGTTCCTGGATGCGATGCGACCCAGATTGAAGACATTTTACGGGAATTCTAGAAATTGTTGCCGCTACTAATTATGAAGCAGACGCTGATGACCTTGTAGCTGATTAAATACTGGATAAATAATCAAGATTTGATATGTGCCTTTAAAACTTCGGGAAATTGCTTTATGCTCCGCCTAATCTAAAATTCTTGCTTGGACTGGGAAAGCCAGATCGCTTGAAGATTAAAATATTTAATCCCTACCGGATGAATTCTTAATAATTCAAGCTCTTTAATATTTTTCATCTAACCTTGTAGCTGATTAAATACTGGATAAATAATCAAGATTTGATATGTGCCTTTAAAACTTTGGGAAATTACTTTATGCTCCGTCTAATCTAAAATTCTTGCTTGGGCTGGGAAAGCCAGATCGCTTGAAGATTAAAGTATTTAATCCCTACCGGATGAATTCTTAATAATTCAAGCTCTTTAATATTTTTCATCTGGACATTTTCCTTGAGCTTTTGTGTGGAAAAAATTTATGTAATTTCCAGAGAAGGTTTTGAAGATGGAACCTTTAGAAATATGTAATGAGCAAGCTTTGATGTTTTTAGAAAGGGATTCCATATTCTTGGTAAAAAAAATATGTAATCCAAAAATTATAATTTGGGCTCATCTGCATCTATGCAAAAATCCACATTATTTATTTTTGTGAGTTTGTTTAGATATTTTATTTATTCGTATGGATTATTTCGCATTTTCATTATTTATGCCTTTATTTACAAACTGAATTGGTAACTTTTTACATCTTAAGACTAATTGAATATCCAAGAAATTAATAAGGTAGGACTTTGTTAAAGTAAAAAGCAAATATCTCACAATAAAATAGAACTTTATTTCAACTTCAATTGAAGCCGTAGCGACATGGAAATGATTTGTTCATCAGATCAGCATCATGGAAACCAAACTCATCAACAGCAGATTGAAAAATCCTTGGGGTCCATATAGTCATGCCGACTGACTCGGGGGCATAAAATATCCCCTCGGAGTGTTACCCCTCAGCACAGGGGGAGAGTAGAATGCATTGATGACCCACTCCTTCTCAATATCATTCCATGCGATCCCAATTCCAATGTCTGTGGTATCCTCATTTACGATCCCCTTCGTGGATCCCTCGCCTTTGTTGTACCAGCGCTTGATAGCGTCGCGCAATGCGTCTAGCGCATCCCTCCGGAATGAACTAGCAATGTTGTTTCCATATTTTCCAAGAGTTGTTGGGGTGAATGTTTGTGTCCTTTCGTCAAAAAACATAATATTACTTATGTATATGCATATGATAAGGATAAGATGGAATTGGTGGGATTGGATAAGGATAATGTGATGGTGAGTCTACCTTACAAGCTCCTCTGCGTACTTTTGCGCTTCCTCATGCATCTAAAATACAGTCAGAAATTTAACCTTAATTTAGAATTGTATAAAATGAGGGGTTTGCTAACAACGACAAAATGGCTTACAATTCGGTTGCCTTTCACATCCGGTACGCCATGAAGCCTTTAATTTTATAAAAAGCAAAATCATAATAATTTCTTCCTTTTTAAATTAAATTTACCAAGGATTCGATACGATCCATTAGATTGAAAAAATCTCGACAATAAACGTTATCCTTCTAAATATTTGAAAGCCTTACCTTCGGTATTTGTTATGCTCCTCCACAGCAACATTCCACAACTCTGAAAGTTAACAATTCCAAGTGAAACCTTTTTTTTGCATTTTTAACTTCTCATGCTCTCCTTACCTTGTTGGCTATATTCGGTCTTGTTCTGCATCTCTCTTGAAGGAGGGAACGGGTGTGATGGCACTGGATTCGGTCTCGAAACAACAACTCCCGGAGTTTCTGTGTTGTCACAGAGTTCAACCGAGTTTACGCTCTTCTCAAAGCCCAAGCTCTTTTAGACTATAGCTGCCCCTCCGAACGGTTATCTGAGTGCCTTGACAGTTTGGTTCCTTGAAAAGATGGAAGCACCCCTGTTCGATTTCTGTAGATGTGGCTCTTCTCACCAACTTTGGTTGGAAGGAATAACAACCGCCCGTAATAGTCAGTGTGAAAAAGCCTCCGTCATCGTCGAAAAATGATATCTCTTCGGATAATGCGCCCGAGCTCAAACACAGCAATAGCACGAGAATTTTCCACATTTTTAAAGAGTTCGGAAGCTCAAGACGGAATGAGCAAATACTGGCCTGGCTATCTCAATCTTTATAATTGTACTTAATAATGAGCAAAAACAATCTTTTATTTTATTGTTGCGGAGTCAAACCAAAAACTAATTTCTTAGTTTTGAAACGGCCATTAAACTATAGCAAAATAACTTCCAGGCCTCCTCATTCACTCACTCTTCGGTGCGCAATGAAGATGAACAATTTCATTGAAGACTTCATGAAAAATTTACAGAATCGTAAAAACTTAGAACTAAACTAGCCAGCTTAAATCTGATGTCAAGGAGGATTCTAGCTAGATTAAAGAAGTCGTAATGTTTTAGTTGTTTACCTGCATCACAACCTCTCGGACAAAAGTTTACTCTTGATTTTAAATTTGAAGAAGAAAGATGAAATGAGCATCTCATTTTTACATCCTTTTTTACGACGGATGCGTAGGATGGTACCTAGCACCACTTCTAGAACATCAAAATCAAGATCATATCATAATGATGACTACGATATACCGCATCAAAAGCAACCTCGGCAACTACAAAATTTGTTGTGCTTGGGCATTGGATGTCATTTTCAACATTTCAACTTTTAGTTGGTTTTGCCTTGCCCACGTGCTTTTATTTTTGCGTCAGAGAAGACGAAAAAAGCCGCAGCCGCATCAGATATAATATTGTTATCAGTTATCATCGCATCACATCCTGCGAAAGTATAAGTGGGAGGCTATAACTGATAGTGAGCCAACTGTCAACAAAATCGCTATAAGTTTTCGCATTTTCCTAAAGGAAAGTACATATTTTACGGCAATTTTTTGTTGTTGAGGATAATATTGAATTCAAATGTATTTGGCATTTGGATAAATATGGATAATATTCCTAGTAAAATTATGACATCCTTCTTGCGTAAACGGTTTTTTTTGCTTCGGGTGCATTCAGAAAAGTTTAAACTTCTAAATTCAACTTATGAATTAGCAGTAGAAAGTTGTGCAAAAAAAAAAATTCTGCCCACTTTTGGGCTTCCAAATTAAGGATTGATGGTAAATGCCTTCTTAAGAGCTAAGTGCACACTGCAGGACCGTGAATGTCTCGATATTTCTCAGGTTGTTTACGGATCAAGATGTAATTTGGGATAAAAAAAGACCCGAAATCGATTCTTTTACACAATAACAATACAAACGTTTTTATGAACCGGCTTTGCTTTCAGTCTAGACTCTAGACATGGGCTCTTGTGTTCAATGAAATCATGTTCCAATTACATACTATGTGCATTGGGTATTAGAGTTGGAATAGATCAGCCTTTTGCAAAACGACAAAAGAAACAAATAGTATAGTTATAGGCCTCTGCTTTAACAATTTTGATGGGTTTTCGAGTGACTGGAAAGCGAACCGGAAAAAGGATACTGATGCTGTACAGGCCCTTGTCTTGGTATCTAGTCCTCAACCTCATACATTATCCATGGAGATTTAAGATTGTATAATGTCTTTGTGGTATTGTATGGCCTGGCGTAGGCCTATGGTCATTCCAGGAATGGGAATCCATTAAAATTGTATAACAGCAAATAAGTATTTACCGTGACAAGACAAGATAGCAGCCCGTTATGGAGAGTCTTTTTGGCCAGATCGCGAGATTACTTGAAAACAATTGCAAATTGTCCAATGGCATTAGAAAAATATCAAATTTCGAGGGACTTGTTTGTACCAGGGATCCGCCCCAACCGGGTGGCACAACCAATTTGTGGAAAATATTTACACACCACGCCACTTAACCGGTGGTTTCAAGTGGAGTGGTCGGCGGAGGGATTTTTGGGGTGGAAGTAATGTTGCGTGGCCGGTCGAAGGGATGTCGAAAGTGGATAAATGGTTGCGTGGCCGGTGGACAAAGAATTTCGCACATTTTAAATGGGACTAATGGTTTGGTGGTTGGTGGAGCTGACTTTTAGGGAATCGGTTTGGTGGCGTGGTCGGTGGTGGGGATTTTAGAAGTGGAAAAATGGTGGAGTTGCTGGTTGCGCAGATTTTTGGAGTGTAAAAATGGTGGCGTGGAAGGTGTAAATTTTCGTTTTTGGAAAAATGTTGGTTGTGTGTACTCAGAGTCGGTAGACGCGGATCCCTGGTTTGTACTGCATTCGGTTGCTAATCCTACCGATACATGTCTATATGCTTTGGATCGTAAAGGAAATTCGAAACTTTAACCCAATTTAAGTAATGTACACCGTACACCTCACTTGATGTATCCATTGCAGTAACTGCTGTAATCCTCAATTAAGTATTGGATTTCTTATCTTGGCTACTCTACTAACGTAACACTAACTGCACGACCGAAAATCAGACTTGACTTCAGCCCAACCATACTCTGTCTGAGTGAGTGAATAACCTGAAAGTTTAATCGAATGCAATACAGGTGCCATAAAATATACTGCAATCTTAAATTGAAAGCATCGAACATGACAATTTCTAATCTTTCAGCTAAAAATAATCCGTCTTCTGGGATGAACAATATTTTCCTCTGACATCATAGGTACATTACATGTAGTAAGCATAAGCATGTGTACATTTCTACTTTCCCTTAAATAACTGTGCCAACTAAAGATTTTCCAAGGATTTTCCCAGCAGTCCGTAGGGCTGTTAACTGTAAAACTGAAAAAAGGGAAAATTGTAACAGCTTGCGATGCCATAATGTACTCCGTTAATACTAAATTCGCTCTACTTTCTCGATGCCTATACACTTATGTAAGTAAACAAAAACACATATCTTGTCTCTTTTTTCTTCTTCCTGGAGAAAATATGCTCGATCTGGGCATCTTTACTGGAATAAATAAGTCCCTTTTACAGAGGTTTTTATGTTTATCCGTGAATATCCCTATAAATTCCCACAATGTGAATTGCATTAATACTTATGTGGGGTTTTCTCTCTACTTGCCTTACTTTTACTTAAGCATGTTTCATTCTGCTGAAGAAAGTGTTTAGGAAGAAGAGAAAAAAACGATCAAAAGGAAAATTACGAAAGTGCTTTTGTAACAGGAAAAATACTGCTTCTTTGAATATGTTCACTTTCAAAGGTTCCCACGGTCTTTGATAATGGAACATGTCGGGTCAAACAAAGATTAGCAGTATCGCTTCTGGACAACTTTGGTAGGGTTGATACGTATCTCCTTTTCTATGAATTCAACCGATATGAATTTTCCAGAAACGGACATTTATTTTATAAACAAAACTTACAAAAAACAGTGCATGCCATGTACCAAATTCCTGTGTTCATTTTTTTCTAAGAGAGGAAATAAAAAAGAGGGTTTTATATCGTA
This sequence comes from Seira ritae, assembly GCA_027744415.1. Taxonomy (NCBI): domain Eukaryota; kingdom Metazoa; phylum Arthropoda; class Collembola; order Entomobryomorpha; family Entomobryidae; genus Seira; species Seira ritae. Next base: position 14,862 of record JAHZNI010000142.1, read on the forward strand.
GGAAGAATTACGCATTATTATGTTGTTACACATATATCCTTCACGAAAAACAAGAAGAAAAACAAACCTGTCGTACAGATATATGTTTTTGTAAATGCCATCAGTACTTTTCTCTCTTGAAATGAAATGGAAAGATGTCGAGCAAGATCAACAAAAGGTGAGATAC
>JAHZNI010000143.1:0-58232 GCA_027744415.1 Seira ritae
GGGGCAATCTGAGAATGTTTTTTATTAATTTAAATTGGGGGTTCTGCACACCTTCTCCACTGATACTCTATCAGATGGCCAAGTTAAATTTCAAATACCAAACTTCATCGACAATGAGGCTCTTTCTCTCATTATCATGTCATTGCGTTTGAATCAATTAGGGGAAGCAGAGCAACTGAAACGTCGTTTATTGAGCTTCCAGCAATACATTCTAGTCCAGTTTGGATTCATGCGGTGTCATCTTGATCGATCATGGACAGACATGAAGCACCATAATAGAAAGACGACGCGCTTACTCTACGTTCATTCCAGTGGAAATATATTTGTTTTAATACCGGCTGTCGACGCTCCCCGTCAGGTAACGATAACGTGCTTCAGATTTATTTCCTCTTGATTTCATGTACTTCGTACTTTAATGTTTTCGCTTAAACTTTATCTCTACTTCTAAGGTTGGATATCTGTGGTCTGTCAATTATATGGTGAGCAAAAGATGGCGAACTTCCTCAACCCCCGTCCTTGGAGATGAATCTTACATGCAGGCGGTTTTAAAGGAATTCAGGGAGTTTTGTCAGAATCATGAAAATCGCTTACGCCAATTATGGGACGCTTTCCCTGTTGATTATGACTCTCGCTGCTGTGATTATCATTGAATTTTCATTAACACTTCGAAGGCTCCATGAGGCTGACCGCTTAGAGGCACAAATGTGTCTCATATATCCCCTAGTATCATATATGCCTTCTCTTCCTATTTTTCAGCCTAGATACACAACAGTGTATTTTAATGAAATATGGAAGTAAGTACTCTAATGGTAAGCTTAAGGGTTCGATTTTGAAAATTGTGACTTTTCGCAATATAAATATAAGTACTCTGTGGGACACATTTGTGCCTCTATGCGGCCTTCCTTGCCTTCGAAGTGTTTTAATCCACGCTCTACATTTTCATAATGCTTCGTCTTCCATAAATAACTCATCGCTATAGAATATCATGAAATTATGTATCTAGTTTATTGTTTTAAATTTATTTCTCTGAATTTGATGAATTGAATTGCATGCTCAGAAACAAATCTGTGATATAATATCTTCTTCGTTGACTTTGCAAACTTTTCATACTTTTTCTTAAAGCTAAATAAAATTATGGTTGGTTTAATACACATGTTTTTACTTTGTATTTTCTTAAACAGTTATCTTATTGCCATCATTGTTATGTATATGCATGCATCATGAACCTTGAATTAAACAGTTTTAATTGCTGCCCAAATAAATTTTAATTTTAACATAAGGTGGACCATGCATAAGGTGACACTTTCATTTGCCTCTTCTGAGTGAGTCCTTTTGACACAGCCAGTTTCTATACTTGTGGTAGTCAAAAATTAGCATCATTTGCCTGCTTCAGTAAAGAAACATTGCCACTATAATTCGCCCTGCAGTAACCCCAACCCGTAAACCACGTATATAATTGGGTGACCAAGAAGAAGAAGGCAAGATTTTCCTTTGGCAAAAATGCACACCCTATATTATTTTTTCATAGAAAATCAAACCATGAGGCGGCCGACTGCAACTGAGACAGGCAAAATGCAAGCAAGCACGTGTGTGAGAGAGTGAGCGAAGCGAGCTTTTGTATTGTGGAAAGTATTTGGCCATTTAGCTTTTCATGAATCAGCTGCTGCTGTATACCTAATAAAAAATAATCATTCCGTCTTATCAAATTTAAATGGGTATAGTTATACTTGCTGGACTTAATTCATTAAAAGTAATAAATGTAACAAATATTTTCTCCTGTTGCAAATTTCAAATTTAAAACTCTGTCAGTTGTCATCCTGTCAAGTTTAAAGTGATCAGGTTAAGTGCAATGCAGTGATGAGGAGTACTTAGCTGTCTTATTAGAGCTAAGTAACTTAAATTGACTGTTTTAATGTTTTGATAACTTGAATATTAAGTTGAAAAAGTTAAAATGTCTCTCCAGAAGAAAAATGTGATCCAGGGATTCCTCAGGGACGAGTATGTCCCATCCGGAAAGCAGTACCTTGTAAAATACGTGTCAGGTAAATAGTAAATAAATAACAATTAGTGATTTCAGAACATGTTCTTAATTCATTTCAAGTCTACGGGTCTTGCACAAAGAAGGTTTGGTAAAAATGATGAATTTTGACACCCCTCCTCCCTTGTTGTCACGCTTTTAACATTGCTGGTATATGAGAGCCCAGACATTCCCCCTCCCCCAAATACCAAAGCTTGTTTGTGCAAGGTTCCTACTGTAAGTTTGCCACTTTCCGATTTGCCTTTTGTCATATCATTCTGTTGTAAACTTGGTGACAGAGATTGAAAAAGCAAAATCATCTCCTTTTCCGCGATTCATTTTATCTTCTCGTTTGCTTTCAAAATTGATTTTGATGTCTGGTTTCCTCATTTTATATTTCAGGAAAAGGGAACAATCTTCACGAAGTAGAATGCTTTGATGGAACCACACGCCTTGTCTCAATGCCCAAAAAGTATCGCCAGACGGTCTGGCTAAAGAGGGATGATTGCCTTGTGATTGATCCAATCGAAGAGGGGAAGAAAGTAACAGGGGAGATTTTGTGCTTGCTTCCTGATCATGCAGTCCGTGACCTGATTACTAGTCGACAGTATCCCATAGAGTCCACATCATCGTCGGATTCGAAAACCGGCTCTACTACAGATATCGACTCGCTCCTTAAATTTTTTGATCGCAATGCGGAGAAACAAGCTAAGCAGAAGGAGGAATACAATCCATTCCCCTCGTCGGACTCCTCAGACTTGGAATCGGAGGAGGAGGAAGAAGATGGAGAGGATGATGATGGTGGTGATAAAGAAGATGATGATGGCGACGAAGAAGAAGATGAGCAAGAAGAGGAAGAAACTGCACGAAGGTGATATGATATTATGCTAAAGGATAATTGAAAATGCAAAGACTGTTGGAATTTTTTTATAATGAACCTCTGTGAAATGCCGAATGAAATTGGAATAAAAAAATATGCGATAAATTGTCTGGTTCTGTTTTTTTTCAAAGAAAAGAGTTTTTAATATAAACTCTATATGATTATTATAATTGACAGAAATTGTTTTTTGTATCCGATTATTATTAATATTTTTTGATTATCCGGTATAATATATATTTATATTATGCTTAAATTAATTATTCCTAAACTCTATGAATACAATTAAAGGATTAATAATTTCTTAGCGCTACATTAAATATATTTCTGTACAACTGTTGCTCTTACTCTATTTTTCTCTACTACTTGTCTAAAAAAATTAGAATAATAATTATACTCACTCTTATAATTCATATATAGCTCTTTATTTATATTTTTATGTTAAATCTAGTTGTCGTTGTTACAAATTAAATTCCTACAAAAATTAAACATGAAAACTTTTCTTTTGTTAGAGTGGACACAACTTGTTACATTTTTTTCACACAATAATAAATGATTCTTCTGTTCTCACAACTTCCAAGTTGCCTTACAAAAAAAAGAAATTCCGCTCTTCTCTCTGGATAAGAAGCAGCACGACACGAGATGTACAATATAATTCGATGGAGTACATAATTAATGATTACATAAAAAATCTTTGATTGCAGCTTAAGGATTGACATTTGTTGCAAAATAATATAATGACGCAGTGAAATGATTATAGTTTAGCTTGACATTACATGTATTGATGATTGAGAAGGAGAAAAAAAATTTCCTACTGAAGCTTGACCTTAAAAATTAGCGACTATTTTGTATTCGATGAGAGATTGTTTCTCGGTCACAATTATTTTTTTTTTTTGCACATAGGTAATGTAATTAATTGTTAAAGTTAAATTCTCAACACATTCTCACAACTAAACTCCAAATTCCACATCATTATGCTTCTTTAAATTTAAATGAAGCATACTACAATTACATAAATTTTTTTAAAAGTTAAATCAATAAAATCCAGACTCACAAGTTACTTCGTACTTTTAGATTAGTTCCATTTTGTGTGTAGCGTATTAGTAATCTGAACTTAGGGGGTATTATATGTTGTAGACGGCTAAAAAAATTTCAATGATGATTGATTTTTTTTGATTATCTATTCTTTTATGAAACATTATGCATAGCATCATCATCATCCTCTAACAAAATCTGATCTCATCATCACTCCATTCAACAGAGAAAATTTTCGCTGCTAAGCAGGTTATTTTCTTGAAAGTTTTGATTTGATGCGGCTCTTTCTACAGAAGCACATAATGACAATCATAATAAAATAGTCGGGATTGTGTAATAGTTATAATTGTAATATATATATTTTTATAATATCATAATATCAATATCAACTATATAGCCTAATAATCAGAAGTAAATTGATTATCTTGTACATTTTTCTTGTCACTTTCTGTTACAGTTCACAAATTCGTACCACCACACCACACACCGCCCCGGTTGTCTGTCTTTATTCCAGACTCACGCGGCCACACGGCATAGTAAAAATTTCATCTTCCCATGCGCCTTTTTCTACTATATTTATCCTCCTCCAGTTCATAATATATCTAGCGCAAAAGAAATGATTTTTTTTAACTTCATTGTTCCCTCAAGAGCTGAAATAAAATTTCCGTTTCTAAGCTGAAATAATAATTGTATGTACCAAATTTTTTGCTTCTTCCTTGCACGGACACGGACCTTTCTTTTAAAAATGAAGGGGATTAACATATTTACAAAGCGTTGTAATCTTAATAGAACTTACATAATTCTTTTGTTACAAGTTACAATATTTCCGGGAAAAATTTTTCAGGTGATCGGTAGAAAAAAATGGAGGAGAAATGCAAACGTAGAATTTTTTTTTGAAAAAAAAAATTCATAGCGTTCGTCGAATTACATAAATTCTAAATTGTCCTATTCTAACTTTAGCATAGTTTCTAGACTAATATATAAGAGGCTCTATAATTATTAATTAATTAATTACTCTATACAGTATCAAAGAGTAGCGATAGATGGTCCGAAAGACTGAGTTTCGTTGAAAAATAACAAATAGTAGATATAACATTATATATATATTCTTCTTCCTTAACATTGTCAGCTACAAAAAAAATCGCCGTATTAGTGACCGTCGTCTAAAAAAAAGTTTTTATTTACAATTAGTTTTGTAGCAATTTGTTTTTTTAAAACTGTACAATTAATTATATTTATATAAAACACTCTATACATACGTCTTTCCTATTTTATGTATATAAACTCGAGAAAAACGAACTAAAAATATTTTTCCTTTAAAAGAACAAGGATTTTCTTCACAGTGAAAGCAATAATATATAAAAATGCTTTTCCTAAACAGACTGAAAAATAGAAGCATTTTACAGCCAGAGAGTAGGTAAATCACATAATATTTTCCCTTAAATTCCTTCTCTTCGACTTCGTTCCTTTGTATTGTGTAGTTTAAACGCATTTTCATATCACGCATGCAAGCTTAGCTTCTCTTAAATTTGCTCTCATATTTTAGATTTCTAAATTCCTACTAGCAACAACGGAAGGACTGCTTTATAAAAATCTATATCTGTATTTTTTCTGGGTCGGTGTATTGTATAGTCGGTGGAGAGAAAAAAAATGGAGACAAAGAGAAATTACATAATATATATACCTAATGATTTTTTCATTTCCACAGAAGTTGTACAATAATAATTATATCTGATTGCGAATTATATATATTTACTGGAGAAATATATTTTTATACTTCTGTTTCTCTTGTATGTATATATATATATATACTTTTAACACACCGGGAGACATGACTGTATTTTCTTTTAAAAAAAACAACGCACAAAATATATATAAATATGCATGGATGTAAAATTTCATTGTATTCATATCATATCCTGGCACACACATTTTTTTTACAACTCGAATGGTTTTTGAGAGGAAAACAAAATAAAATAGATCTATTTGAAATTTTACGATGAAAAAATTGTTTTCAGCACAAGCGATAATTTGGGAAGCCTTTGGGGTAAGTTGCGACTGGGACTGCGGATTATTATTTATGGACGTATGCTCTGATTAATTCGGGGTAGGTTAATAATAAAATGAAAAATGAGCGGAAATTTTCAGTATTTCCAAGTGTGTATATGAATATAATAATATACCTGTGCGTGTTCTTTTTAAAACGGAAGAGAAAATAAATTGAAAAGAGCAAAGATATTTTCGACGAAAAAAAAACGATGAGTTTAAACATGAGAACAAGACGACTTCTTATCTTATGTTACATAATATATATTTTTGTTGTCTACTCTCTACTCGCTGTCCTGCTTTGCCTGTCGATCTCTATCCGTGTCCATGCTCAAGTCGGTGGGGACATCCTCGTAGTAATCATCGTCGGCAGAGATGAAGGCAGTGTTGGGCTCGGATTTGACTGTGAGGGAGACCGGGGAATGTTGAGGCTTGGGCCTGTGCCCGCCCACCCTGCTACCACCGTCTAAAGAATCATTATCTTGAGAATGATGGTGATGATGATGATCGGAAGGTGAAGACTTTGTTGTCAGAGACATGGGCGAATCCTGTGGATGTCCCCCATTCATGGAATCAAACTCACCATTCTCGCCATACGAGTCCCCACCACCGACAGCACCATTTGAGGATGAAGTGGAGGAGGAGGAGGGAGACGCCGAGCAGTTCTTCGTGGTGAGGGAGACTGGGGAGTTCTGTTGCCTGTGGCCAAGCATCGACAACTTGCTCTCGTAGTCGTCCGCCGCGGAGGAAAAGTGATTTCCATTCCCGCCGTAGTTTACTGACTCTGCCTTGACGGTCAAGGAGACGGGATTGTCGTTGTTTCCGTAAGACAGGGAATCGGACTTGACGGAAAGGGCTTGTTGCTGGTGACGGAGCATGGAAATGTTCTTGATTGTTTTCAATTCGCCGGGATTTCTCAAAAATCTGTAGGGTGGAAAATGAGGGGAAAAATTAACAGAAATGTTAGGCATATTTTATTTTTAAGAATTTTCTTGTTATTCTTGAGGTCACAGGAGAAATAAAACACAATCAACCATTGTTCCATTATCCTTCGATTAAGTATTATGTTAAGCCAAATTTCCAATAGGACTTACTGTTATTGTACTCTCCAGTTTCTGGAGTTCCATTCGCCCCATTCCCCAATTTGGAGGCTGGCGAAAACGCAGTTTTCCCATTAACCCCCGTGACTACTCCATTCCCATTAGCATTTCCATTCCCAGCAGCTCCATTGGAATTCCCATTGTTCGCATTGGAATGATGGTGGGGGTGGTGGTGGTTGTGATGTCCACCATTGGCGGCGTGATTGTTACTAGAGCCATTGTGCGTTGGGGGAGGACTCATTGATTGAACTGGTGGGGACCTTTCTGGACTTTCTCCAACACTGTCATACTCGGAGTCATCGGAGGGCGGTCCTCCAGACCCTGCTGAGGAGGAAGAAGAAGACAAATGCGGGTTCACTTGCCCATTCCCATGATCCTGTGGGCTGCCAGCTTGGCCATCAAGAGACGGAGCGGGGCTCAGTGTCACTGAAGTCGTGCCCTGTTGTTGCTGTTGTGCAGCTGCATATTGTTGCAAGTCTGTGATAGACCATGTTGCCCCTTTCCCGTTCCCCAGTTGTGGAATTCGGAGGGAGGACGGTGTGTGCGGGGTTAAGGGAGAATCTCCTGATGTCATCAGCAACTGGAGTGCATTGTGTATTACGTCACCGGAACAGGGAGCTCTGGACTCGAGGTCGGATTTTGTTAGCAGACAAAGTGCTTTACCTGCAAAGGAGTAAGCGGAAATAGCAATTTTAGTTTATAAGCAAAACAATTCATGTGTACAATAATATGCCGCAGTTCAGGAATTCAAGGTTAAGTTTAATTTTTTTTGTCTTGTCATGTCATTCAAATCCCTCTTGCTTGCCTCTTGCATGAGAACTACCGCACTTTCAAAAATTTCAGAATGAAAACTATGATTACTTCTCTAATTATGGCCATTTCTTTCAAAAATGAATCGCAAGCATTAAGCATGGAAGATAAAAGGAAATAGTCCATTGTCACACATCTCCTTTCGTCGTCGTTCCGGTGATTATCAAGAAGATGGAAATTATTAGGGTGTTGACGACAATGCAATGCAGCTTTTATTTCTTGCGATGATGATGGAAATGGAAGGAATGGAACTGAATTAGATTATGACTATGATGTTGAGGATGATGATGTTGATTGCGATTATACATCCCAAGAAAGATTTGTATGAAAAATCCACAAGGCGTCATCATCATCTTCAACAACATTTTTTTCGCTGGATGCTATATAGTTTCATGCTGCATGGTGAAGAAAAAAATAATATCTGGGAATTCAGCGGAAGAGGAATCACACTCACATGCTCATCATCATCATCATCACTATCACCGAATGAATCCACTTTACATGTCTCGTCACGTTGTCTTTCTTTTTAAAATAAGAAAATAGATACGTCCATGCAGAATATAAATGCTCACGACAAAAGGAAAAAAGCCACAAAATTGGGATTAAAAAATACTTATAGTATGACGATGATGGTGATGATGATGATGTTTTTGATATTATATTCCTATCTAGTAGAAGCTAGAAATATTTAAATGCAAAGACGTTTTTTTCAATCTTAAACTGCATTTTACATTTTCCTCCTCTCCCTCTTCTCCGCCTCTCCATGAGAAGATATCCGGTCCGTTCTGCTCTTTGAGCAGAGATTCACATGAAAAAAAAGTATTTCACGTTGTATGTATATATCTATATGCATAGGTACAGGCTTTACCAGAAGCCTCATTTTCATTTTAAAGAACATATTATTTTCAATGTGAGCACCACCTGTACCAGACAAAGTGTCTAAAAGTCTACGCAGAAGAAAAAAACGAACTCTTCCCATCACAAAAACACGAGGCATACCTATATGTATGTACTATGCATGCCTGGTAAGATTGAATTAAGAAAACGCCCCTATGACATTGCATGACATCGTGTATCTTTCAAGTTTTCCAACATTACTGCCTAATACTAATACATACTTAATTTACTTCTCCCGAGCATGTAAAATTTCCCAAACAATGCATCAATTTCCGTTGTCGATTATAGCCATAATGGTAGTCATGCATTTTGTTTGTACAGTGAACTTTACACTTGAGCGAATGGATGAAATGAAGTATGAGCATGATATCTATGTATTATTTATTCTTACCATTCATTTGAAATCGATCCATGTCAAAGGATGGCAGGTCAAACTCTCTCTCGCACCACTGGAGGAACACCGCCACATCTTCTCTGTTCCAAAGACGAGGATCACTGGCTGCTGGTTACAATCAAAGAGGGAAAGTAAGTTAGCATTTCATGGACAAAAAGAATAAGCATTTATGCATATGGAATGGGATGAGAAGATGTACATACCTAATCTGATTGGAATCGTAGTTTTGATATCGTATGCAAAGGGCAATTGCTGTTGAATGGGGGATGATAAGCTACTGGCAGCGGCGGCCGCAGCAGCTCTGGTGAAAGCGGCAGCAGCCGCGGACACAGCGGCAGCCTGAGAGGAAGGTGGCGCTGGGGACTGTTGAGCCGCTGAAATGGCTGCAGCAGCAGCAGCTTGTGAGTGATGGTGAGAGGCTCCGGTTGGGGGTCCCAGTGGATTATACCTCCACAAAAGTTCTGGACTAAATGGTAGGGGAAGCGGAAGACGCTCCATTCCCACAAGGCTTAGGGGTGGTACCTTCATCATTAACACAGTTTATACTCTACTCTCTACTCTAACTTTTTGTTTTCCTCCTTCGAATGACGTCACGAGCGTAATGTCACACGGGAATTTTCTCTTCCTTCCTCCGTCTCCGTATCACAAAATATTTTCTCCTTCACTTGTTTTTTTTGTATTCTGGAAATAAAGAGGGAAAGAATATGTTGGCATAAATAAAAACAACTTTATACTTCGTCAAATTTACTTTGTACTTTGAGTTGCTGAGAAATGATGATGATGCCATGCTAAATGGAAGGAGTACGATGCGAGCAGGAGAAAGAAGCGAAATGTGATTATGCATGCGAAAGCAAATCAGTTAATGAGTGAGGAGGAAGCGTGCGTAGCTTAAAATAGCGCGGAGAGATGATGAATGAAGATGCTTAGAAAATGGGAAAAGCTGTGAAGAGTAATAGCAATAGAAGGGAATGGCAAAAATCACGCATAAAATCCTTAATACAAAATGACCACTTGATTCATTCCATCAACTATCGACGATTCCCGATTCAGAAAATATTGTTATGGTCCATTGCCTTCTCTGATCGTCGAAAAAAATGTAAGGCTCGTGGAAAAAGGAAAGCATTTATTTTTTCAGCTCATATAATCATCTTGCTTGATTCCCTAGTGTGAGAAGTTGAGTACAGCGGAGTGCATTACATACTTGGAATTGGAATGATTATCAACATCAGCGACATAAAAATTTATCGACTTTTTCTTGATTCGTTTTGTATCCAACCAAGATGTACATATATATATTTTTGGATGTGATCACGAATTCCTGCTAAATATTCAGCTTCCAGCGCTTGGAATATAGCTTCCTAATAATAATCATAGAAAGAGAGAGAAATAAAGGAGAGCACGACAAGAGACGCCCTATACGTATGGATTCCGGAAACGATGGGCTCTGCTGGGGCCGGAAGGAAGAAGAAAACTGCTGTGCTCGTGTGTTTGTACAACATCGCATCTTTCGTGCTCACTCACTCAATGCTGGGCTGAGATTTCAGAGGAGAAAGAAAAAAAATATCTGAAGAAAGAAAAGAGACGAGGAAGACGGAGAGAAAAAATATATATACGTAAAGTGGAACTTCATCTCCTGAAGATCAGTTATTTTTTCTGTTGTATTCTTCTTCTTCACTTTTTTTATGTTTCCAAATGGATGTCTAGCATAGCCCATATAAAGGTAATAGCAATAATAGTAATATCGATATGTAGGTAAAGGGGAAAGTTATAAAAATAAGCCTAGCAAGTAAGTCGCAACTGAAATGCTCTCTTTCCGCCAGCATTTTTTTTCTGTACATTTGCACGCCTCCTCCCGCTATATCCTCGTGGCCAAGTCACTTGGCAAGTGGAACAGCGAAGGAAAAAAAACTGTGAATGAGTTTTTACGTCTTTTGAAAAAGGTTGAGCCGTTCAGCAGCATAGCGGTAGCAAGCATTCCACTAGTAGATGCTATATAGTTACTTAGCTACTGGTGAAAAAAAAATGCTTCTCTCTCTTCCTTGCTCACTCACTCACTCACTCAGTGACTCACTGGAGGAAGTAAATAGAAGGAATTTTCTTTTTTGGCAGCGGACGCAGCAGGGAAAGTAGGAGAAGAGCGGAGAACGAGGAGAAAAGAGAGAGAGCACATGTTCCGGCCGACTTCCGGGTTTCTCATCCTCTATGAAATTTCGCGAGAGAGAGAGAGAGGAAAAAAAGAGAGCAGAGAACGTGCAAGCAAGCAGCAGGACAGCATATATGTATCTATAAGATGAGGAAGTCCTCCTTTTTTTATAGGAAAAGGCGTGCTATATGAACGATGAATTTTTAAGAGGCTAGCCTATTAAACACATCGTCATTGAATGGAATGAAGGAACGAACGAACGCAAGCCTCTATATTTATCCATCCCTATCGTGAAGTAAAAAAAAGTACACATAAGAGCCGAAATGATGACGATGATGGAGACGATGATGAGTAGGAAGAAAGTATGATGGAATATATAGTGGTAATAAAAAAAATGCGCTCTTCATCCCAATATAAATTGTACATTTTATAGGAATAGATTCATCAACTATTTTTTTTTCTTCTCTGGCTCCGTCAGCTTCCTTCCTCTATCCCCACCAACTCCCCACCCTAGAGCCCCGCCACTTCCTCCACCTCCCCTCTTTCACCGTATTGATCCAACTTGCTTCCGCTCTTTCCTACTATATTATTCCTCTAGGCTTTATGTCGTCTTGTCCTCCTTCTTTTTTTCTTCTCCAGAAAGAAAAAAGTCTAGTTCCAGTGTACATACTTCTTCTTTTTTTAGCCTACTTCCACTTCATTTTTTATACATTAAGTATAACATCTCTCTCAAGATTATACGTATTTACACTTATCCATTCCAAGAATAAAAAGAGGATGTGAAGAAAAGAAAGAGAAAGTACCACTACTACTACGAGACAGTGCTAAGTTATGCTATTATTATGTATTGCAACGAGGAAGTTGAAAAAAGAAAGAGCGGAGCTAAAGAAAAAAAGAAATGAGCTTCTTTCTTTACAAAAAAATGCTTCAACTTTTTTTTCATATTTTACAATCCACGAAGGAATGAAAAATCGGAGTGATTGACAGACATTTTTTTCTCCTCTTTTTTTCGGTGAAAAGGATTTCTCCTTACGTCATCCTCGCGACATTACTCTACAATGTAATGTAAAGGATAGAAATGCGAATTGTGAATCATGTCTTGATTTCGCATTCAGTCATTTCTAATTCATGTTTTATTGCAATGCGAGCAAACACACAAAAAAAAACGGAATGAAAAAAGAAACCCGCTTCTTCTTTTTATCTGAATCATGATGATTATGATTACCCGAAGAAAAAAAAAACGGAGAAAACCTTTGATGGGAAATTAGAAAAACTCTTAACTTCAAGCTCATCCCTAGATGGATGGGGAAGATTTCGGAGGACAAGGAGTCTACTAATATTACATGACATTCAGAGATTCAGAATGATCAAACGTAAGTATGTAATGCATAATATGATGTCTTGATGTCCCTCATGTAAATTAATAGCCTAGTCTATTTCCAGCATTTGAATAAGCCAAGAGACAAACCAAAAAGGGAGGAAAGGATGAGGAGATAGGAGATTGTGTATTCGGCGAATATCAACCCAACCAAACCACTTTATGCGCCATGATACAATAAACAACTACAACTACATTATAAATAGCAACTACATTTTTCTAAGCATTGGATATTATGCCCAAGATAATTAAGATTTCCAGTGGAAAAAATATAAACCTCAATCTTCCGCCTTTAATTTCTCCACCTCTCAATTCTCAACATGCTTAAGCTATTTATTTCCTAAACCGTGCAATATTTTTTTTGCTTTCTGGAAAATGTTTATGCGGTTCTAAACCACTTTGAAAGAGAATTGTGTGAGAAAAAAATATCTTGGAGAGTTGTCCATGATTTTTTTCTTTAATCCACATACACACACAGGAAGACAAAACTCTCCACTTCCATGCAGTTCCCAAGTGTTGTTACGGCGCATTACATATTATGGTAACAACAACAGCAACAACAGAACAGCAGCTACATTTATGCCATCATCATATTTCATAATAAACGCGAGTATGTATTAAAGTACCTGTGTTCTAATTGTAATGCATGGGACATGGACAAAGTACCAGAAGAAGACCTGAAGTGAAGATATTTTTTTCTCCATACTGCATACATATGTACATGTATATTCTTTCAAACCACAAACTTCCTCTTTCCACCGAATCAACGAAACATGGATAGTTTGAGCTAGCCACGAGAAAAAAAAGTTTCAAACGCTCATTTCCGGTGTGCGCAACAAAACAAGCTCCAGAAGAATCTCTACAGTACATAATATATTATAGTATACTCAAACTACTACTTTTTGTTTTACTTAATATGTGAATATATTTTACAGGATGAAAGCAAAAAAAAAAGTTTTAATGATAACTTTTTCCCTAACAAAAAAATTTACATCTCATGTTTCCCCACGGCTGGAGGCATGAACTGTACTTCTAATTCATATATCGCTTGCGCTATAATAACGTATTTTTATACTCATGTCAACGATTTTAATCCCCGATCAGGATCAAATTACTAGATCTTTTCAATGGACTAGTGAGTGTGGTGTGGACTGTGGACTCGAAAAACGGTCACCATCACCGTCCGTCGGCAATTCCAAACATTATTTAATATTTTGAGTTGAGGCGAACTATAAGCTCGGAATAATGAATTTGAACGATTAATCAAAAAAATTGTATGTATATTCTCATATTTTTCATTTCCTTCACTCATTTCCCCCTTTTTTTCCCATTGACTTTCTCTGGCGAAACTCTCAAACACTCTATTTTTACACACACATGACAGCGTGGCGTGAGCGAGTATGTGTGTGTGTGCATGTGTATGCGAGTGTGAGAGTCTGGAGTGTAAAAAGGTAAACGGGAAGTAGAATAAGGAAAAGTCAAAGATATATTATATCCGAGTGAAAGTGGAGCAAAAATGCTCGCGTTTAAGCTTCATTTTCATGGCGGAAGCAAAGGGGAAATATATGTACGCTCACGCTTGTGCCTGTGGCCCAGATCAAGGGAAGAACTACTCAACTCACCAAAACCATTTTTTCCCCTCCACAACCAATTTAAACCTCTTCCTTCTCCATGAAAAATGAAATCGTACTACATATATTTTTTCGTAACCACTTTTGCACAGGTAAAAAAATCAAACTGAAATGCTAAAAGCAGGTATGTATTCTAATTCCAGCATTATAAAAACATTATTAAGTGGCAAAAAAAGTGGAGAGGTGATTTGAGTGGTTTATGTGTAGCCAATGCTATAATAATAATAATATCCCTACTACATGTTGTTTATGTTTACAAAATTTTCATGCAAAAAAAAAATTCCCCTTTCCTTCTCATTTCACGCCAGTCAACTTCTCCAGCATATCACATCACACACTTAAAAGCATAATATATATTATATAGCTTGCTCTCCATCAAAAAAAATTGTTTGTGAAAGCACTATAACTTAAATGCTGGAAGTAGCACAAAAAAATTTTTGTGCCCCTATAAAATATATTAGGCCTTAACCATTGCCTTGGATAAAAAAATAATGACACTATGCAATATTATTTTTGTGAATAAAAGAGAACAAATCTTACGTCTCATGAATTCGATGAAAACTTCGTGAATTTGTGGAAGAACTAATATTGAAATAATTCTTTTGGCACGAAAAAATATCCTAATTTACACTATTAATTAAACCAAACACAAAATAAGACAAGAACACATTCTTTCAGAGTACATAACTAGTATCACAGAAATCAGAGCTAAGACTAGTAATCATCCTCTCGAGACATTCATAGAAAATGAGAAGAGCTTAAAAAACATTTTATTAACAAAAAATTCTTCCAGTAGAAAAACTAAAAAAAAAGTGTCAATATGTATTATTTTCTCGGGTCGACTGCTTAAAAGTTAAAACTAACATGTACACCATAGATAGGCAATGTAATATGCCTTATTTTCTTCCAGTTTTGAATGGCCTACTACTACTCATCCTGATATGATGAGCCTCCTTCTTCTTATTTTCCCGTAATTGTATTCACAAACTTCTTTGACTGACTCAGGAGACCTCTAATTGTTTTTTTATCTCTTAGGAGGAGATACTCCCACATGCATGAATTTTCCGCTTATTAAAAATGCATGTAGTCTCCGGTTTTAAGTTTGTGTGCATAAGTATGTACTATAGAAGGGTATATAGGTAGGTACATATTATTGGACAAGGAGAGGGGTAGGCCAGGCCAGGCCAGGCCACTATTGCATTGTCTTCTCTTTCCAAGCAGGCTCAAGCAAAGAGGAATCGAGTTCCGGCTCGCTAGGTATTTTACGGGCTCCATAACCTAGCACCAGCACTAGCTTACCCATTCCCTTTTTAAAAGGGACGGAATGAGTGGATTTAAGCTTTTTAAAAAAAACTATTTTCGCCTTTCCTGAAATACAAAAATCCTTTAAGGTAAAAAAAATTCCCTACTTATGCAATCCATACATTTTCAGTAGCCATGCATATGGGTTGAGTGAGGTACATACATACATACATACATGCTTTGATGACACCGAAAATGACAAGAAAGGTAGAGAGGATATCAATAAATAGTGTCTTTCTGAGTGACTGACTTGACTTGCACTAGAACAGAAGGGCGAAAGAAACTGAAAAATTAAAAAGTTTTCTTTTTTGATAAAGCCTTAAAAAACTTCTGGACTGCCGACTAGGTATGTATGACTGTCCAACTAAATAAAAGGAAATTTGACGACAACTCAAACTCAAGCTCACCACCACCACTTTATGCATGCATCATTGGAGAGAACCGCACATTATAATTCCTTTTTTGTTTTCAAGACAAAACCTCACAGTTTATCCAAATCCAAAGCCCATCCACTCTCACGTACGCAATGTGAAGGAAAAGCCATGACAAAAAAAATATTCTTATATGCTTTAAAAGTTCCACATTTTAAGACTATCACTGTCGTATGTAGCAGTGGCATAAAAGTAAAAATTATTGCGTGTGATTAGCCAAAGCCAAGCAGGCATTGAGCGAAAGGCATTAATTTTTTTTGCTAAGAAATGGAGTGGACTGGAACTACATAATACTCCTGGTGACTACATAATAGTCGTTCGATGTACATACATGTATGTAGTTACTTAGCTTTCGCTTGGCTCTGGGCTTAAAAAATATATTATGGAGAAAGGGGAACACAATTTCCGATTTCCTTTCTCTCTCTCTCCAGCGGTGATGGTGGAAGCACATATTATTTATATGAACTGCTTTTTCAAAAAAAAATATTCTCCCTTAAAATATGACTTTTCATTTCATATAGGATTCCTTATTCTTCCAGAAATAAAACATGAGCGAATTTTAATGCTCGTATGCGGTACATTCTTATTGATGATGATGATAATGTGATACTTATGCTAACTTCCTGTTTGCTCCTACACTTTATAATATACACACACATGTGGAGGAAGGAGAGAGAGAGAGAAAGAGAGGAAAAAAATGACTGAGAATGAGCCACGTATGTATATACTTATATAAGAAGACGTTGGCAAACAAGAAATAGAACTTCCATTTCCATGCAGAGCTATAGTATAGTATAGTATGTAATATAATGCGCACAATAGCTTTGACTGGAGAGACCCCCTAGAAACTTTTCTCAGGCTCTAATGCCAACTGTCAGTGATAATGTTGAAACGGAAATGGAACAAGGAAATAAGCCAACTACACAACTTATGAATCACGCTCATATCATTCTTTTAGTTCCTTCGAAGCCAGTGAAATTCTATGCCTTTGCTTGAGGCTGAGGCTGAAGGAAATAAAGTTTTTGAGGGAATAAAAAACACATAATAAAATACAATGCCTTAAATAGGACTTAGCAATGCATTGAATTTTTCAAGAAAAATGTGGTATGCAATAAATAGATTCGGAAGAATTACTTTCAGATCGAAAAAGTTCGATAGGGATAAAATAGTTAAACCTAAATAGCTAAACAACAACTAATCAAGGACTTACGAAGAAAAAAATTCACGACAAGAGTTACTTGACTTATTATTCCTCATCCGAATCAATTTTTTTTTATCGAATTTGATGCGTTGATGGTAAGTACAAAGACACCATTAAATATTGATTCCATACCATGCTAGAGAGCTGCTGCACAGTGGCCTTTTTCTGTCAGTTCATGTTCATACAAATCCAATTCAAACACAATAGAGTAGAAGATGAGAAAAAAACAAATGCATTTTTTCCCCTAAGATCATCAACAAAACGGTACTAGCTAACGGATATATCTATCCATCTCTCTTCTTCTTCTTTAGTCTCTCTCCTGCATCTTGTTTTTCTCACATTTTTTCAGTTCACACACAAACTATGTAGGAGAAGAAAAGGAAGCGTTTTTTTCTTCTTGCATCGGATGAGAGAAAGAAGGAAAAAAAAAGGAAAAATATTAGAGCAGAACGTGACAAGGATCTCCTCTTTTTTTTCTTGGCTACTTTTATTTTGAGGGAATCAAAATGGTTTTGGATGATGTTGAAACCTACGTTGATAAATACCTAGTTGATGCTAAAAATGTCTATAGTTGTGTGTATGTGTGTGTGTGTGTGTTCCTGCGAAATAAAGATCAAGTGATTGTGATTATGTAATGTGTGGAATAGCAAGAGAATAAGGCAAGATCAGTATCACACACGATCATATCACCATCATCATCACCACATCATACACACCTCTGCTCTGGTCTGCACTATTCTCGAGAGAATCAAACTACTTTTTTGAGATTTTTTTTTCTTCTCCTCCAAAAAAATGATAAGTTTAATCAATAGCGTATTGCTCTATCTCTACTCTCTACACTCTTTAACTTTTAATGGAATTTAATTACTCCTGCTCCTGCACTGCACTGCAGACTAAAAAGTGCATGAGATCAAATCGAGATCGAGATGCACATTATTATAATGATTACATAACGCTAATTTCATTAACCCAACAAATTAGCGGCTTCAAAGGAATGCCTACACCCGTACGGGCCATTGCAATTTTTGTTTCTGCTAGGTTGAATGGGACAGGAGCCAGGAACAGTGAAGGAATGAGTATTGCCAAAATTATCTCTGTGATTATTATTGCACATCCTCTAAAAAAATTACCGGATTGTGATTGTACCGTAGCAAAGGAAAAAAAATATCTTATGCAAGATTTTTCTCAGGTAAAAAAGTAACCTTTTTCAGCATAAATAGATATTATTGTAGATATGCTCGTGTTACAAAAAAAAATGCTCATCATTTACTGCAGTTTACACCACCACACATCACACCGCACCACACCTTCGCAACAACGTTTTTTTTGAATGAAGGGATTTGATGATGATCATGATCATGATGATGAGGAGAAATGTTGCGAAAGATCATGATGATGATGATGATCAGGAGGAGGATGGTGATGTGATGTGATGGTAGTAGTCAAAATTTGTGGATAAGCAGTAGTAGTATGTAGTGCCTGCTGTTTCTTTTCTGACTGACGATAATAATAAAGATTATGATGCAATAGACAATAAGTTAGCGGAAAAATGGGAACACCACCACCATCACTACCACCAAAAAGATGAGGAAGCTGAACAAAAAAAGCCTGAAGCTCACAAAACTCCCTTATTTATTATGCGCGAGTCAAAGAGAGAGATAGAGAGAGACCTGCAATTTTTTTTATTATGAAATGCACTTGGCATCATATCATCTCCCTTTTCTTCATAATATGCAGCAGCAGGTGGGTATGAGTCAGTCTCGTCGTCGTTCGTAAGCTACGCACTGCATACATTATTGCACCTTTTCATTTTTTTTCACAATGCACATCTAATCTAATAAAAGAATACATATATATTGCAAATTGCAATTGCATTACAAAGTTGTTACATCAAAAAAGAAATAAGGACATGCTTCAGACAGAAAATGTGTCCCCTTTTCGAAAAAATACTAGGTACTTAGGTATAATGTCTCTCTCGAATCTATGTGGATGGATGGTGGAGTGGAGGGAATAAGGTGGACGTACCAAAAATGTGGTTATCGTGAGCTGAGTATGGTGCAATGCAATTGCAATGCAATCCTTCTTCTTTGTTACCTAAATGAAGCAAGAGACTTGTTTTCTAAATGTGCGGGGGGGATGCCTTTTATTAGTATTCTGGCATGCCGAGGAAATGATGTCAAGTTGCGTAATATCATCCTGTAATTTAAATTTTTTGTATACACAGAGATTGGTTTTCTTCTATTATTGCTTCACACTATATCTATGTATGTACCTATGTATGTTCTTATAAGAAGAGAATATACACAGCAGGTTCTTTTTTCACTTCACTGGGAGACCCATATAAATGCATAGGCATGAGGAAGGACTGCATAATTGCATATTATTGCATTGCAAAGCGATTGTAATTGTAATGATAATGATGATGGTGCAACTGTGCACCCTCTAATGCGACAAGAAGGAAGACGCGGTAGATCTGGTCACAGATAATAGAAAATCAACATCGCCCTCGCCACCCATAACTGTCATGAGGAACGTAAAAAAAAACAAAACAAAACAAGCACTGCAGCAAATAGCTAATTTACTTAATCTCAATCATACCTCTTGTCCTCTCTATTTGTATGCATTTGCCAATTTAGGGCAAAACATATTAATGCAATCGTGTAGGTAATAAAATAAATATATTTCGAAAAAAATATGTAATCGAGGCCTCTTTACAATGTTTGTTCATAATTAAAATATTGTGCACTGCGTGTGTGTGTGTGTACATGAGCATCCTCATTTAAAATTTATTTAAACTGGTAAGGGAACAACGGTTACCGAATCTGTTGAAATGGAGTATGTACATGTTGTTCTAGACGTAAAATAGCAGGGCGCAAATAGGTAAGTAAAAAAAATGTAGGAAGAAGAAGAAGAAGGGAAGACAGAAAAAAATCTAGAGCATGGTAAAAATCCTTTTTTTAGCAGAGTCAGAGGAGGCATGAAGCATGTAACGTTTTTTTTCTTGTCTGTTGGCGTAACAACAAGTAACAATAATGCAATACACACCTTGAACATAAAATAAAGCAGAGAGATGGAGATGAGGAATTGAGAAGAAATGCAATGTTAAAAAAAGGACCGTAGAATAAAGCCTATATTTTTTTTTGCCATGACTTGACTTGAGAGACTTGAGTTCGTCATCAAAGTCGTCGTCGTCATCGTCATCATCATCAAGCTCTATGCATGATATTATGATGCTGTGGCTGTGCCAGTAGTGAAGTGCCATGATGATGTCTACTTGATGTCTGGTTGCTCCATTGAAGAAGGTAAAGGAAGGAAAAAAATTACTGATCTCAACCAACTCCTTCATGCATTTCGCTATTCTTGGTCTTAGTCTTAAAGAGGGAACGGATGTAGGCAATATTGTATGCATGTATAGCATTTATTTTCTGCCACTTGTCTCCTCATCCACTCTAACCACACTCTGTAGGTCTCTTCTGATCTCCCAATTTTTTGTGTGAGGAACATCAGCTCTGTACAAAGAGTAAGTAGGCTGCGAAAAGGAACCAACTTCCGGCAAACACTGCCGGAAGCCAAAAAAAAGCCAAGCCAGATCACAGAGGAAAGAAACATTCATTTTAAAATAAAATATATATGTAATAGGTAGCACTAGCACTATAAATACTATACTGCTCTCCTTGTAAAAAAAATTAAGTGCTCAATTCTGCTCTCATTGCGTTCAATTTGTTGTTTTTTTTATTAGTATTACCAATTTATTATTGTGTAACATAACACAACAGCTCCGTTTCATTTTTTTAGTGTTTGTATTTATGTATCCTGAGAGGAACTAGACTAACAGTAGTCCCAACAATATCAGACTCAAGACTTAACGATGAGAACAGAGCAGAGCTTATCTTTGAAGAACAGGAGGAGGAGGATGATGATGATCATCATCATCATCATCATGCCGTATATCATGTTATTGCTTTCATTTCCATCCTCACCTCCATTTATTTCTTTATCTTCCCGTTTAAGACAGATATATAAAAAGAAGTAATGTAGTCGGATTCCGTTTTCAACCTGTGTACCTATATGTACTGCATAGGTAATCTATCATAAACACAAGATTTTATTGTGTTGGTATTAATCCCCCATCCACTTCTTCGCAAAATAAAGGAAGGAGAGGAGAGAGAGAGAGGATGCAAAAAATTTACAGTATTGCGCGCGGTATTTTTTTTAATCATTTTGAAAGAAAACTAACGTTCCTTCTTCCTTTCCCTTCTCTTCCTCTTTTACTTTGCTAACCCAGTGCAGCGATTCTTCGGCTGCTGCTGCTCAAGCTCAATATGTATTAGCATACATACTGCTTGTTCTACACACCTAGCTACCTGCTCCCAAGAAAAAAAATAGTTTCAGTCGGAGGAGCACCGCTGCCTTTTTAGCACATGCATAAAAGAAGGATTGGAGAGGGAAACAAAGGAAGTGGAGTCCGACAAGCGTGTGTCTTAATTGCGCATAACGTTACAGTTGCACTGATGATAATAATAATGGAGTGATGACTGAAATGACGATGATGACTGTACAATGCATTTAAATTTTAAAGATTCATATCCAGAATTTTAGTTAGCCAAATTTGGACAATGACAGAATGAAACATGCCTTTAATTGATTAGCACGTCATCATCTCCTGCTCTTTTATTGTTATGATATGATGATGTGGTCGTAAAGAATGACAATGAGAATGAGAGTGTTACAGTGGTATAAAAAACTATTTGTACCATTTCCATTGTATAGTCGTCGTGAGTGGCTAATATTTTTGTCTGATTGGAAGTGAATGACTGAGTCTCGCTTCCACCGGTAGTCATTCAAGGCTATATAGCCTCCTCCTCGTGCGATGCTTTGCTTGTCTCGCTTCCCTGTCAATAGCACAGGTAAAGTAGACACACAGACAAACAAACAAAAAACCTATCATGGATAAATCATTCCTGTACAGCGAATATGTAGGTACAGCACGCAGTTCGCATAAAGCACGCGAAAAAAATGACGACATTAAAAATAAGGCTTCTCTGGTACTACTACTACTACTGCTGCTGATGATGATGATGATAAGGAAGAAGGAATTCCACGCGAAATAAATAAATACTTGATCTTTTTTTCACAAATCTGATTCCGCGCTTGATGGTGATACATACATAGGAAATTTATAAATACCGACAGAGAGCTGTGCTGCCAAAAAAGTAAACCATTCCAAGTCCCGGAAGAGAATTTTTTTTCTTCCCTGTTTTCGTCTTGTGAGTTGACTAGATACTAGATTAAATAGGGATACCGTTTCGAAAAATTAAAACGAGAAGTGAGGACATAGAGACTCGCTCTGGAAGCTTTTATTTGAATATAAAGTGACTTCATTAAAATGCGGTAGTGTACATAGGAAGGTAACAAAGACAAAAATGATACATGGCTTACACTAAAAGACGGATTGAAAGTCTCTTCTTTGCCAAAACTTTAAGAACGAGACTAATATTATGTATGACATGCCTACCTAGCCCAATCGTTTCCTTGTTGCGGAAGCTCAAGACTACGCAACATTATACACATTTTTTTTCTCACTCAGACCAGCAGCAGCCAAGCCAGCAGTAATGCTTTCATAATAATGATAAAAACAAATAGAAATACTACACCTCACCTTGGAATCAATTTTACGGACAGACGAGCAAAAAATATATTTGTATGAGCTCATTCACGCATTTTATTTCCTATCACCATCATCATCATCATTATTATCCTCTCTTGCATGGCAAAAAAATCACGCACAAAAAATATTTAGGATATTGTGCCTTTTGCCAAAACAGTGCATGTCATCATCATCATCATACGCAATCTTAATTACAGTGACTGTGTGAAGCCCAATAACAGTTTCCATTCGTGTAAAAGGCCCCATAATGAATTACTATAGACTATAGATATATCTAAGGTATCTATAAGAATAGTGATGTGGTGGTGTGGTTGTTGTTTTTTGGTGCACACAACAACAACAGGAAAAAACAGATCAGGCCAGGCCAGCGCATCTCACTGTCTCTTGCTCTCCCACACACACAGCAGCAGCATCGCAATCGCATCTTCGCATCCTGATTCCTGATCCTGACTGACTGATGAGATGAGCTACATGATCACTTGATCACCATGATCAGGATAAGTAAGTATATTGAAATGGAACTTTGCAAAAAAAGGAATGTAAAGCAAATCCCATCTCATTCTCATTGAATGTGTTTTTTTTCATGAGAGGAAATTGCAATAAATGAGGCAGAGAAGTGAAGAGGATGTTTCGCAATTTTTCATAATGGCACGGCTGAAAAAAAAATCTTTCATGTGGAATTTTTATTCCTTGTTTTTTTTCTGTTGTGACTGGCACTGGCGCTTTTATTTTGCACTGTCATCTGTCATTCCCAGTTCTCCACATTACTATATCATCTATTTTATGGATGCGAAGTTTGGAATTAGGAATGATGCACCTCAAAGAGTATGTAACGTAACTATAACTAAGCTTCTTTGGAAAAGGGAAGCAAAAGAAGATACGAAGATGAGCTCTTTTTTGTGTATACGTACAACGATACAAACAACCTACTTTTTTTCCTGACATGCATTATAAATATGGATTTGGGGAGAACAAGGAGAACCATGACCAAGTCAAGTCAAGCAGTATTACAATTTTTTTCTACAGGGAACAAGGAAGAAGAAAAAAATTGGTAAGAGGAAAAACAATATTTCAATCACCATACCACCACTCAAAAATTTCAATATCAGCAATAACAAAGCGGTTGGTCCTGGTTCTCCACGAGGCAGCAGAACTATGACTATGACTGTTTTGATTTTGCAAGCACAACACGCGTAAAATGCCGGCATCGCATCGCATACGTAACTTTGGCTACCTACCTACGTAGATTTTCACGCGGAACACAAGAATTCATAACAGTTCCACATTTTCCGACTCATGATTATGATTACATGATTAAATCATTGCATCATCATCATCATTAATGTGAAGATAAAAGAGTAAATAAGGAAAAAAGCATTTAAACTTGCACATGCATACCTAAGTACAAAATAATACTTACGCTCAGTTTCCTTTGTTTCTCGAGAAGAATGCTTTATATGCAGCGAGAAGAAGAAGACGCTGCTCCTCTGCCTCAAATAAAATGAGCGTACTGCTACTCATCTATGTACCTACTCCACTCGCATAACATAATTTTGTGTGTGTGTGTGTGTGTGTGCATTTTACGAGTTTCCCATGGCAAAAAGTAAGTAACAGGATTTTTGGAGCACGGGAGCAACCATGCATCTCATCTCAAAGGCATAATGTGTTTATGTGCGTGCCTTAGCACACTACTATAAAATTCTTCAAAAGCAGGTAAAAATTTTTTTTCCACACACACACACACACACACTTACTTTAACAAAAAAAAGTGAATTATATTCTTCTCAAAAACTGGCTGCACTACACTTATCATCGTCCAAACCAAATTCAGATCGAACACAAAGAAAAATGAGGAAAAGAGCTGTAAGATTATACTGCTACTTGAAAATATACATACATATACTCTATTTTTTACAGGAAAAAAATATACATTTTAATGCATTGCATTAGAGCATAATCCTGATTCTTGGATCTTGATCATCATCATCATCACCATAACCGTCGTAGTAGTAGTAGTAATAGTCGCAGAGCTAGTAGACGTTCTTGTTTTCCTTTAAACGTAACACGTGCTGTTGAACGAATTCCTTTCCTACACGAAAAAAAAATTGTTTGAAACATACCACGCATCACTACTACCACTATACTACCACCACCACATCAGCATCAGCAACATGATCATCATCATGATCAACCAGAATAGAAACACGTAAGGGCAAAATCTCTGTAGTACCGTGTTTACTCTTCTTCTTCTTCTGCGTTTTCTTCTTCCGCGTTTAATTCAGCGAAGAAAAAAAAATCCTGATTTTGCATTCATTCTCGCCAATACAATTTCTTATATTACCTATACCGTATTCATAATTCTGTGTTTGGCAGCGACCGACCCATCACCATGCTTCATAGTTCATACAAAGAGAACAAGGAACCGAGAATGAGAAGAATGTAGAAGGCGACAAAAAATATGATGATGATAAACTGAAAATCCCAAATTTAAACGTAGAATTCCTGAATGATTTGCATACATACACAACTTGTTTGGAATTTTACCTGGCTGGCCTGGCCTACACTACAGCGTACTTATTGAGAATGAAATGAATTGAAAACGGAATCATTTCCCCGTATTTTTTTTATAAATGGATAAAAAATAGTTGGCATTTTCTCTTGTTGTGGTATGGTCGTGGTCCATGCAAAATATATATGCTCTTCATACTTCATACTCCTGCTTGTCTAAATCGAGATTGCCACTTTTTTTTGTCGTGTAGCAAAACGACTATATTACACATACACATACACATACATAATATACGCTATATAGCTTGGTTTAAAAAATGAGTATGTATTCATGTGAATGTGATGCGAGAGTAACAAGAAAAACAACAACTGTTTCACTCGACCTTGGCTCTACCATATACAGCGTGAAAAACTGACTCATTCATTGAAATTAGTTCCCGGAGACAAATCACTTTTTTTATATGAGCAAACCATAAAAGTCTCTCTGTGTAGCAGCAACAGTTGTATATACCACCACACACCATACGTATACGCTTTTTTCCCTCAATAAAATAAGGGAATGCATACTTCATGCACTTACGACTTACGTAGTATATAACATAGTAGGTAATATGCAATTAAGTCCGACTATGACTAAAAATGATGGTTATAAATATAAACACGTTGTTTTTTTTCATACATACCTATTATGCCATCTTGCTTATTATTTCTATTTCCCTATTTTTTAATTCAATCACTTACCCACTTCTCCTTTTTTTAAAACCCCCTCCTCATCTCATCTCATCACTTTAAATGCTTACTCTCTCGCATTTTTTTTCGTAATCAACTCGAGTTTATGTGCCGCGTGCATTATCATCGTAAAGCAAATAAACTTCATTTCCTCATCATCATCATCATCTCCTATGCTTTATGAACCTGAGCGAAAGAACGTGTGTAGTGTTGTAATAATTCTCCTCTTTTCAAATCCTCACTCACCGTCACCGCTTACTTATTTACATGTCATCATCATGTCATGAGGGAAACATTTAAAAACAGCATGTCACCCGTAATCGCCTCGTAGCAAATTTGCTTCCTCATTTCTCATGGCTAAATTTTGCTCTCGCGATAATTCCTTTTCATTACCTATTCCATTCCCCATTCCCGAAATTCCTAATCAATTCAAAAGCTCAGAACTGGGTGAGTGACGGGGCTTGGAAAAAAATTTATATATTTTCATCTCACTCAATTCAGCAAGCATGACAATTAACGGTGGGTGGCGGTGGCATGGCATGGTTCCTAATTCGAAGAATAAGATTTCCTTATCCAGCTCCAGCTCCAGCAAGCTGGAAATTGGAATTACGAATTAGCTGGAATGAGTGGAGAGGAGTCAGGAAAAAAATTTATAGGAGGAAAATACCAGGTAAAAAGTACTTAATTATCACAAGAAAGAAGAAAGGAAAGCAAGAAAAAACAAAGCGTAAAATTTTTCTCATCATCATCCCGTCGTTACGATTACTACACTACACGCTAATGGATAAGCAGGAATAGGAAGAGAATTCCCCACAAAATCACAAATTACATAAGCAAATATAGGAAAAAAAGTGAGTGAGTGAGTGAGCGCACACAAACACCGTTTTTATTCATCATCATCATCACCACATCACGGTAGTATGGTAGTCGAAATAAGACAAACAAAAAGAGATAATAACAATAATATAATATTATATGCCACACAGTTAGGAAAATATAGATATAGACATCTACTATATCATATTGCATCGTAATAATAGCAGACACAAGCAAAAAGCTCGTATCAATGTATCTCCTCGCCACGCCATGCCATGCCATGCCATGTGCTTTTTTTCCTGCGTGGCTAAAGAATGTATGAAACATTATGATGATGATGATGTATACAAAGTAGTAGTAATACTAGTGCCGTTTTTTCTTTGACCTTGCACTCCAATCCAATCCAATCCACTCGACTTCAATCTGCAAGAGTGAGACTGACTGGCTGACTAACTTACTTACTTCAACTTGGATGGAGCATTTCAAATGAAAAATGAATACTACAGGATAGTAGATATATATACGTATTGAGAGGAGCCTAAATTTTCTTTCAAGTGGCGATGCGATATAGGGAATTTCACGTCTCATCATCATCAACATCAAGCCGTAGCGAAACGTAGAGGATTTTTCATATACCGATATTATATTACCTATGTATGTAGGTAAGACACCTTTTTTTGTATGTAGGTTTTGGCGAATAAAATCGCTTCCTGGTTTGGTTCCCCTCTGTATCAACATCACAAGCTCCTGAGGCATGTTAATTCATCCCATGCGTTATTCCTTACCTTTTTTCTGTTTTGTGTTGTTATCATCTTATCATCATCACCACTACACTACACACTTCGATATATATATATTTTTTTGTTTCATAATGTGCAACCGCATGAATCGATATTGCCTATTGCATTTCATTGCAGAAAAAAAAGATTTTGCCACTCGAGGTGGTCGCAACCACACGATCTCTGTTTCTTGGAGGAGGAGGAGATAAGAAATAGGACTGTGAAGGAATAATCGTCATCCTTTATAAAAAAAATATGAAACGTGCTACTACACTGCAGTGCCAACTGCCAGCAACAGGCCAAGCACAAGTTTATGAACGAAATTGGCCAAAAAAAATATAGGAAATAAGAAAATGGGATCTTCGAAAGAGATGTGCTTGCATGACACAGCTCTATGTTTATATGTACGAAGGCAACCCATTATTGCACTGACACAGATAATCGAGTGCAATGCAGTGTATAATGCAACAGTTCTACCTATTCCTGTCATGGCTTATCTCTAGTAGCCCAATTCCTTTTGTTTTTTTTTGACACACGAAAGGTAGGTAAGTAAGTAAGGTGCATTTAATTTTGCAAGAAATTTGTCAGCTTTTGTCATTTATATTTTTGGTTACAAGAAATATAAAATAATATGATGCTCACAGGAGCAGTAGAATAGAATAGATCTATGTATCATTATATCATAATCAATGACGACGGTTGCATACGGAAAACTCAATTAATCAACTGCAAATGCAAAATGTCGCGGTTTCTGCTTTGTAGAGTAAACAATTTTCAAAGGGGCCATTTTAACCATGTCGATGTTTCTCGGTAGTAGAGTAGAGGTGGCAGCGATGAGATTGAGATGCATGCCTGCAAAAGCACATGGTTACCTATTTAGGTCTACGTGGAGCCGCTCTCGTAATCGTATCGTATCTCAGCTATAGTCCTCCCATCCCATGCATGTGCCATAATAAAAGCCATTCTTTACTTCCCTCTTCCTGGATTCTTGTGGTGGCTCTTGACGGCTCGTTATTTTATTTAGTCATTGCAAGCCGCTATATAAGTATGTATATGTTTTACCAAACTGAAACTGGAGATTTTTTTAGCATTGTTGTGACAATCAAAAATGAGAATTTTCTTGCTATCAACCAGCCTGAATAAATAAGCGGCTTGCTTTGTATGTACTATATTGCCTACACATGTGCCATTGTCATTTACTATGCATCTAATGTACTGTAACAAAAAAACAACAATTTTTGGCTTAAAACGGTTAAATATTATGGAGTTAATACAAATTCTTATGTATCTTTGAAATCGACAGAAGCCTATATAAAAATGATGATTGATCTGATCTGATCACATTTCACGAGCAATAAATCCTATGCATTTATAATCTCTGGAGATAATTTGTACCTAGGTATGTATTTGAGTATAAAAAAGTTTAAAAGAAAAATGCTGAAAAAAATCCAGACTTGCAAATTGTGTGTGCTGTCCCTTCAAAGACGAGAATTAGAACCATATTAAGAAAAAGAACTAGAGCCAGAGCCCACAACTTTAATGAGAAGAGTCATCATGATCATGATGGGTGGAATTGAAAAGATGCAAACCAGGAAATTGATGTCTTATATTTATGCTTTTTTTGCGCCTATAGCACTTCAACTACAGCTACGCACCAGAGCAAAATCTTGTTACCTATATATATTTTTTTGTTCATGATGACGACTACTACTTTGGGTCACCAGTACTAAATAACTAACCACTACACGCTTTTTGTAGTAACATTTTTTTGTATGGAGCCATTACCTAAGCGATTCAAAAACAAATACGGAATCTAAATCCAAAGATTATTTGATTGAAAGGATGAAGTGAATCACAACAGAAAAAATACAAAGTCCACTCCCATATTTTTCTCTGAAGATAAAAAAAATACGAGGAAGCAGCTTGGATAAAAATTCTCTCAAACTCAAAACAGCAATTTGAAGCACAGTGATCTCCAATCCTTACGAACGACTGGGTGAAGAATTTAAGAATGTACGTCTTCAAAAATATTTTAATTGAAATCAAGATGGCGATAAGGGCCGTTAAAAATTTAAGAATGACTAAAAAGGCCACAGGGGATCAAACGTTTTTTATCCAGTAAAAATGGGTATCCGGTTATGTTTTCGAAATCCAAAGTTTCGAACTGAATTTTGTCCCAAGTTTCGAAATAAGATGTGCATATTTTCGAAAGAAGATGTGCATGGTTTCGAAACGTGAAAACACATTGCCTATTTATGTGTCGTAATAATTACTCAGATAATTAGATGTAATATGCTTAACGTAATAATAGTAGGATGGCAAGAGTAAAAGTATTAGATAAACCACTTCAAGTTTATTAGACGTAAATTTTGTCATGATGGTCATTCCACCGTACGATTCTGAATACGATGTAAGAAAAGTTTTTACCAGCATAACTGGTCTCTTAATATTTTCGACATTGTGTTCATTTATGGAAAATGCATTCAAAATCTTGGCCATAAATTCCAACGTAAATCCTTTCGAAACTATGGATTTCGAAAATATAACCGGGAATCGTAAAAATGTACTTAAGCATGATCATTATGGTTATGACTATGACTATTTAAAGCAGTAGAAGCAATATGAAATGAAATAAGTAAAATATAGTAAAGCTGGATTTTTTCGCATGACACATCACATCTCAACAACAAAAAAGATGATGCAAAGAATTCGCAATTTTTTTTAAGTCTTACCTGATTGCTATCACTTCCCAGTTTGACTCGTTCAGTTTTAACCAGAAGAACGGTGAGAATCACTTCTATTTGCACTGCATCTCACATTCATCCTTGTTTATCACATCCTGGAAAGAGAAACCAATTTAAGGATGAATACTACAGCATTATAATCAAGTTTAAATATTATTAACTATTACTGTCGGGTCGGAATTTGCAGTATTTTTTTCCTCGTTCCAATTAACAACACTGGCAGTCAGAGTCACATAGTCATAATAAATATAATACTAAGCCTACTTGATGATATGATATGATATGATGACGACTTATAAAAATTAACAAAAATATTTGAAGTGTATAAAAATGATTCACTGTTTTGTTTCGTTGGGTGTTTGGATGAAATATTCAACTTGTTACGTTGCAGATCGGAAAAAAAAATATTTGAAGCCAGAAAATGTTACTGAAAAATATGGCGTTACAATTTGCAATCGTAGGATGCATGAAAAAAAAAAGAAATTAGGACAGCAAAGAGCTTTTTAAGAATGGCAATAAAAAAAGAAATCCGAATTCCCATGACGGTTCATGGACGTTTAGGCCCAGCCAATGAACCATTTTAAAGCAATGTTTTGGGAATTCATACGATCACACTTTACTTGATAAATAATGAAAATAACAATTGACATTCTTCCCAAACGACGACAAATTGTCGAAATACAACAAAAAATATCATGGATTGGATGGAACGGAATGGAATTAAGAAGCATGTGTAGTACAATAACCCATAGTCAACCTACCCATTTATACATACATGAATTGTTTCCGCTCGTCTAAAAATCCACACGACACAGGCAAGCCAAGAAGAAAGCATCTTTTTCTCTATCACTGCATTAGATTAACATCTAATTAGTCACATTCACATGCATACCTGAACAAACGCACTAGATTAGTACTACAGACAAATAGAGAAGAGTGAATGAAGAAAAGGCAAATGTCAAGTTGAAGGTTGCTGATATTTTGTTGGGAAAACGAGCATTTCTTGTGCCATGTGCGCTCTCCTCATTCTTATAGGTAAGCAATTTTATTGTTGTTGCCTTGCGCTTGCCACTTTTTTGTATTTGCAGGAGTAGGTACACACTCGCCTCTTATCAGGGCTAAGTGAGATTCTCCTCTTGCTTTCAACTCGATGAGCAATTAATCTGCATATTATGAACTATCCATTTTTTTGCTGAGAATATCACAGATTAATCAAGATTTTCCGAAGATATTGCACATGTGCTTGAGTTTACGTTTTGAATTTTAGATAATCCTCTCACGTTGATTGACATGTCATGTTATGATTGCCTATGTGATTGTCGTCATATTAAATACCGGGTGCACTGCCTCACTATCCAACATCTAACGCCAACGCATTTCGTTTATTTGATTCCAATTCGTAGACGCGTAATTTTAACGAAGTAATTTAATCACTGGAAAGTTTAACTGAACACAAAAATATGTACAATTTCAAAAGCCGGTTTCCTTTGCTTTTTCAACCGGAGCAGAATAATAATAAATAAAGGAATAGGAAGCACAGGAAAAAATTTTTTCATGAAAATAATATCTCCACACCAGCCACAATCACGACGCGACTACTGGAGAAACAGAAACATGGACAAGTTTTACACATGACAATGACAACGTCCCAAACACCGTTTCAGTTTGAAATGAATGTGTCATCATCATCAACATAACCACCACCACCATCAACACACTCTTGAACTTGTCTTCTTCGTAGCTTCTTACTATACAGTTTTGACTACTACTGGCACGCAAAACAAAATGGAAAAAAATTTATTCCCATGAATAAGTTTGATGCGAACATAAAGCAACAAAGCTAAAAAAATTGTTTCGGGTATTTCTTCAAAAGTTCTATTGAAATGGAAGCTTATACATTTCTCTAATTCTTTCTTCTTAAAAAATACAAATGTATTTTTAGGTACGTAGATATATGTAACGATGCATATGTATGTATGTATTATGTTCCATGCTTTTGATGTGCTCGGATGGATGACAGCCATGCAGAACCTTCACATTAGCTTATCAACCCATATTTAATGTGAGTGTGTGTGAGTGCAAGTGGTGGTGGTGGTGATGGTGGGTTATTCAGATTCAGAGACACAGAAAACGGAATGGATGGATGGAGTCATTTCTTTCGTAATTTGTGCCCTTCTTCTAAAAAATATACCTAATATCAAGCTTAAAAAATATAGGCATGCACATGTTGGGAAAAAATAGAGCAGTGCATGTTGTATGTATGTATGTATGTGTCTGGATCTGGAATCTGGATACAATACAATTTTTCCGTTTGCTTGGATAGGATTGAGAGAGTCCCCTTTGAAGAAAATTTTCTTTTAAAAAAAGGTCCACTTCACGAAATTGTACATTTTCAAAATGAAAAAAAAGAATGCATTTTTCTCAGTGGCGGCAGTAGTGATGGTGGTATTGAATGAATACAAAAGATTAAAAACTGATCCTCTTTCCTTTCTTTTCCCCCTAATTCCTTTTCTTCTTTTTTAGAGTTGTCAATTATTATGAGGCAAGCATGAGCATAAGGAGATGGAGGAGAGCAAAGAGCAGAAGAAGTACCTACGATGTATTTAGTTCAAGAGATGACTACATATTTACTTGCTTATGCTTGCATTGCTTACTTTTTCCTCTCTGAACATTTCCTGGAAGGATATCCATGTTAAAATGTATTTCGTCTTCTCCCTTTTCTTTATGTGTAGGGACAAACAAGGAAAAAATGTAAACCTTGAAGTATTTTTTTTATACTTCATTTCCCAAACGTCAAAGGGAAAAGAATCCTGCTAGCTTAATACGATACGATATATGTATTACAATCCTAGTCCTAGTCATTCGTGATGCTCTATAAAAAAGGGTCGTCGGTGGTGGTAGTGGTGGTGGTTGATGGCGATGGTGGTAGTGGGATATTCATTTGCTCTCTATTCAAAATTGGCATGGCGTCGGCGACCCTTTCTTTGTTGTTATCTCCCTCAATTGAAAGAAAGGTAGTAGTAGTTTTTTGGTGATGATAACCAATATAATGCAAATGCAAGTTTAAAAAAAGAGATTAGAATGAGAGAGCAGAGACGAGAAGGGGGAAGGAAAACGTGAAATACATTTTTTTCAGATTTATGGATATATACATAATATAATACACCGACCCGACCGAACGAAGATTTCAATGTTCAAGGTTGGCTGTTGTATGTAGTTCAGATTTTACCATTTACCCACTTTTCTTTACATTTTTTTCCCTGGAAAATTCTTCCATTTCCTTTGTCCCAGTATGGTTAGCCACCGTCATGATGACTATACCCATACCCCCAAAAAACTGATTAGGTATGTATTACGATGTAGGGCTTAGCCAGGCTTTAGAAGAGCTCATTGATCATGATCATGATCACCCACGACATTGCTGCATGGCATCATACAATACATAGTATAGCCATTGCATTATTGTTTGGCAATGAATATGTCTTGGGAAAGCCACAGAAATCCAGTAGCCCTCTAATGACGGTAATAATTGTGAACATGCTACTTCACACAGAGAGAGCTTAGAAAGCAAAAGGCCTAAAACCCGGATAAAGTAAATATTATATAGGTACGTTTTATGCTTTTTAACAAGGGAATAATGCATGAAACATTTCTTCAAAGAAATTTTTTTTTTCATGCTGTAAATATTTTTTAAAGGAAGGCGAACTGAAATTGGGAAATTTTTACCGTATTTTATTTTCTTCTGAAAGTACCATAACCACATAATTTATTTTAGTGTGCATATTTATTGTACTTATCATGATGTGCCCGGGGTTGACCAGAAGGAGACAGGCTCGATTGATTCGGCATAATTTTCAGATATTCAAATAAATACTGTTTTAAATTTTTTTGATAAGATCATCGTCGTGCAGCACACTTCCTCGTCATTTGCTGTTGCCAAATGTCATATTAATTTAGGCCAGGCGAGCCAGACCAATTAAGCAGATATACATACATAAATTTCCAGTCGAAAAAGCAAATTTGCTCTTTTCACTGGACGGACGACGACGAATTTGGTTCAGGAAGTCATGTCGATAAAAAATAGATATAGTTGTTATCAGCAAACAAGGAATTCTGAAAATACATACAAAGCTGGACAAAGAACAGAATATATGATATGATATGATACTCATACAAATAAAATACCTTCAAATACAAAAACCCGTTATCAGCAAACCAACTAACTAACTGTATTTTAGTCAATCCCGGAATTGGTTTATTCAGTTGAGAGTTGAGATTACAACTCCGATTTAAATTTTTCCCTCTCGAAAATTTGTTTACGGCTTGGCTTGACAATATGTAAAAATATACGTTTTGGGTTCATCATCATCATTAGAAATTTCCAGAAATCGGTTGGCCACACAGAAAATGGAGTATGGCATCGGACATTTACATCTTTGCAAGTTAGCCATGGCCAGACCACGCATCCCTATACCCGACCCGCCAATTCATATGTGCATGCCTTATTTAATCATGTCATGTCGTCCTCATCCATGCCATGGCCTGACCTTCTACATTCCTTGACATTGGCCGAAGGAGAATTCATCGAGTCGAGTCATTAAACTCTGTTTATTACAGTACGTTTCTGGATATTTTTTCTTGCATTTCTACCGGAACAGAGGTGGTCCATAGTCCATAGTGACACTATTCTTTGCACTTGCAGCATGAAATCCGACGCATGCAAAAAACAATTTATTAGCAAATCCGTTAAAAGTGCAAATCCATCTACCTATTTACTTGGTTGAATGGCAATTCTTTTCCCTTCACATGTCCTCACTCAACATACTAAACCGGGAAGCATTTTTTTCACGAAATTTATATATGTATGTATATGTATTCATAATCCGAGAGAAATTAAATGTATTGATTAAACCTGCCAAAATACAGTATCTTCAATGAGAATTAAAACTCTTTTCTAATCTCGTAAGGAGTAAGGAAAACCAGTTTTACAGATTACAGCATCATCCGTCTTCACACCATAATCGCAATCGCGGAGATGTTGATGGTGATGATCATCATCAAGTAACTGCATATTATATTTACGTATGTAGCATTCATACAAAAGAAGTTACCTCGTGCATTTACAACTTTTTTTAGAAAAAGAAAACCAGTAAACAGCAACAGCAGCAGCAGAAGTCGAGTTTTTTTTTCTTCCTTTTTACCGCAACTTTTTTCTACCTAACTGCATTCCTTCAACCGCTGGTTTAACCTTAGCACTGCACTGCTACTGCTACTTCTTCTGCAAAAAAAATTTTCTGTCATTTGCATGGTTTTTTTAGGGGAAAACGCAACGCAACCACTTGTTGTACGTACTAGGTACATATGAAGCAGTGGTGGTGGTGGTGTTGTTGGTTTTTTTAAAAGATACCATTCCAATCCAACGACGATCCGAAGTGTGAGACTAGAACAGGGATGTGAAATGTGGAGTGGTAATCGTTATAGTAATAATAATCATAATAGTGAACAACTGTTATGCAACAATTGCAAAGGTAGCAGGTATTATTGTGCAGTGCATCTTCATCCTGTTCATGTTTTGATGAAATGGTAAAAATTCATATTCTTTTTTTCATAGAGGATCATGTACATAGCTTGATGATAATGGTAAGCATTCTTCGACTTTGTTTTTGTTTGCAACCCGAGAAACATTTTGACGGTGCGGTGGTGTCGATGAAGAAAAAAAAATTGGCAAGGCACTTGATACTGCTGAACTAATACCTTTTTGTTAATTTTTTTTGGCATGCCGATCTTGATGCTGGCCTGGCCTCACCTTCCTGTTCTTCGTCTAGCCCTAGCTACTTTTGATGATGATGATGATGAAGATGATCACTGTCATCTTATGAACTTACTTACTCCCTCTCCGTTTTGTTGTTGTTGCTGCTGCAACATTTTTTAATACTTTTTGGCAACATCTTGGTCTTCGGTAAAAAATTGTTTCAAGTGTATTGTATTAGATGGATGAATTGTCTGCTTGTGTTGTGTTCATTCGCAAAAAAAATGGCAGAAAGAAGTGTTTTTTCTCCCCTATGACTATGAATGCTATCTGGCTGCTGATGAAACAGGTTGGATGGTTGAAATGAAACGGAACTTTTCACGAATGTTTTCCTTATTGATCAATTATTCGTTTTCTTAGAGAAAAATAACTGCATCCATCAAGCACAACAATTTTGTTGAGCTTGATAAGTATGAAAAAAAACGGAACCTTCTCGTTTTGATGGTTAACTTGATATTAAATCATATTAGATGACCATTGATATATTAAGATGAAAGGTTAGTTTTTTTCACGCGTACCTAAGGACTCTACTTCTTTAAAGTTTAAATAATCATAATCATATAGCCAACCACCCAAGTGCATATTTTTTTAAACGGGAGCAGGATCAAGTGTCCCTTTAGCAACATCTCTACTCTAGTAGAGAATATATTTCATCCCTTAAAAATATATTAGGTATACCTACTATATACCTTACCCTCCTTCATGACATTTTCAAATCATTTCCCAGCAAAAATTGTTGGGGGATGTAAGAAGAAGACGAAGAGCTTTTTTCAAAATTATTTTTATCCATTTGGAAAAAGAAGACGTGGGGTGGTGGTGGTGGAAGGAATGCATTCAACTGTCAGCCTCAAAGCCATGTTTTTTCTTCTCAAGTTTTCTCACAGGAAATAATAGTTACGCTTTTGTAGGTTTGCTCGCATCGCATCGTATCCAGAAGGGTGGAAAGAGGAGGAAAACTTGTAACAATATAGGGTTCGGAGAAAAAGATGAAGGATTCTGAAGGAGCAGACAGGAAGAGCACTTCCTCTGGTTTGCCTTGTTTCTCCGCTCTCAGTCTTGGTTCGTCAAGTGCATGAAATTTCAAATGATATGATGATGATGGGACTTCTTTAAGCTTGGCTTAGTTGGGGATGGGATGGATTATATTGGATGGGGATGATGATGATCATGATCATATTATGATGCATGCATTAAGTACATTCACATGTATAAAAAATGGTTCAGGCTTATTTCTGACGCTCCGGTCACCTGCGTCTTTTTTTCTTCTACTACTGATGCTCCTGTTCCCTTCTTTATCGTTCGTGTGCATTTTCAGAAAATAGGAGGATGCTTACATGGCGATTTTAAGAAATACTTTACATTAGCTACACTCAACCGCTGCTAATTTCCGTCCGTCGAT
Organism: Seira ritae; assembly: GCA_027744415.1. Lineage (NCBI taxonomy): Eukaryota > Metazoa > Arthropoda > Collembola > Entomobryomorpha > Entomobryidae > Seira > Seira ritae. Next base: position 37,715 of record JAHZNI010000143.1, read on the forward strand.
TTCGTATGTCGTCGTCTCCCCTTCATTTCATTTTTTTTCTTCTTATTTACTCGCCACAACACACTTCCGAGACGTGTTTCTTCAGCGGAGATAATAAATGCTCCATTATTCTAATAGTGCTTTGCCAATACATAGTGGTAAAAATACATATTGTGATGTAATATCCTTTTTTGCATATAGCTTCAATTTCAAAACCTCTGGTATATGTATATGGTCCTTTTGTCGTCGAGAAAACCGCTGAGGCTGAGCAATTATTGATATCATTGTGCCTTAATGAAATGCGGCCAATGAAAAAAATTGAAAGTTTAATGAAGCGCAAGCCTCCTTTGCCTTTTACAAACCGATTTTTTTGGTTTGTTCTAAATGAAGCAATTACCAAAAAAACAGTGGCTATTGCCTTGCCCATGTTTTACTATGCTTATGCTTCTCTTTGTCCTGTCCAGTTACTGTCATGTCATGTATGAAGCGCTGTGCTGAGGGTAGTATCAGTATCACAGGTCTTACGAAATCCTGAATATAGGTGGTAGATTGTAGGTACATGGTATATGCATACATTTTCATTTCTCATGCACCCAAAAAATATATACACCGACCGACCGTATAAAATTCCAACACATTCGCTCTAATTTCCTGGGGAAACGGAACAACTATTGCTTAATAATTTTCTTCACTTTTTTTTGAGTTTTTATTGCCTCACCTCCTCTCTGCATTTCTACCTTACGTTGTTAGGCAATATCTAGCAACTTCCCAGCCAGTTGAAAAACGAACGGAAATTCTATTTATCATTTTCTAAATCCTTAAAAAACTATGTACATTGTATCTCTTTTAAAAGAGTTACTATTTTTGAGATTCAAATTCCTTTCCTAACTAAAAAAATCTAAGGATTTAATTTTATCTAATTATTGTTGAAATATTGTATGTAGTAGTAGCAGTAGCATCAAATTCTCAAAATTACGGAACATCTTGATGTACATACTATGATACTGTAATCGCCCTAATTTTCATTTCATCGAGTTCCTCCATCCAATCCAACATCCTACGAAACGAAGCTGTAATTATTGTGATAGAACGGCCGCTTTGGAGATGCTTTGTTTATTTACCCACTCATAATATAATATGCATTCCGTTCCTCTATGTGGATGATTATTAATAGAGCGAGTAATAAAAAGAAGTTTATCATCATCACCACACCACCTCACCTAAGGAATGCATATGCATGCAATAATAATATATTGTAATATGCATGTTAAGGAATTTTTCGCTCGCATGCTCAGGATTTTTTATGCAATTTAATAATTGCGGTCTAACTCCATTTCACGTAAGCAACAATGTATCATTATTGCACATTATTATCTTACGCTATGAGCTCCAACTATGCATGCATGTGTATCTATGTGTGGTATGCATAACATAACATATTTTTTTAAATGATTGTTGTTACTTGTTATTGTTATTACACAAATTTTCTTTCGCCAAAAAACGCTGCTGCTGTTGCTGCTGTGAAATAGATATAGTACGAGCTTCCTCTGGGAATAAGGGAACCAAAAAAAAGTGGCAGAGGCCTATTTGCTTTTTGCTAACATGGCTGCACCACCACCACACCACCAGCAGCAAGTGAGCAGCGTTATCATAAAAAAAAGAAGCTGACAGACAAGGTCTTACATAATGACTAGCTAGCCTCATTACATTTATTGCATAATCACTGCAATCCCTTTTGCTTTCTTCACTTCAACAAGTTGCATTGCATTAATTTATGCATGCAATAATATAATAATATATGCCTACTGTTATTACATTACATTACATTACATCGATTTTCTAATTACTTTTCACGATTTATTTTTCTTCCATCAAAATATATTCTTTCTTTCCTGAGTTCGACAGCACCGGCTGGCTGATGTAACGGATTATCCCTGGAATAAGAATCAGGAACTGAACTGACTCGACTCGACTGGCTTGTCTTGTTTTCCTGTTCAATGACGATAAATATGAATATGGTATATTTTCCCCTCTGAAGTTCAACCTGATCTCGTTTTACTACGAATAATATTATTATGTTAGGTATTGTATTGTGATGGAGAAAAAAAGGCTAATGGAATGTTTTCATGTGAACGGTTTCATTTGCATTGATTACGTGTCATCAATATCATAATATAATATAATATAATATATGAGTCAACCATAAAGATATTTAACGAATCCACCACGCAACCATGCAAGTGTAAACACACATGTGCAATCTCTATGAGTGAGCTAACTTCCTAGTAATAGTTTAAAGCTGATGTGATGTCGATGATGATGATGATGTGATGATGAGGAACTGAAGTAACGCTATATAATATGTACCAGATAATCTCTGTGTCTGCTGCTGCGGGACAACGAGAACGAGTATAAATACTAATGTGTAATAGGCATTGGTTTTTGTTGAGCATTACACAGAAGAGGTGATACCGTTTTAATGATTGTAACCCGGAAAATCATGCCAAATGTCAATTTTTTATGCAGGCTTTTAATTATCCGTTGTAAAAACACCGTTGCTTGGCTTTGGCTTGAGGTTTCCTGTTTATTTTCCCTCTATCGAAATTGGTTCTTTTGAAAGATCGAATTTTTGTATTTACCTAAGTATGATCGAGGAAAGTAAACACTTGATTTCATCCTTCAATCAAAACAGGTACACAATTCGGAATCCAGATCCAGGCAGAAGCTGTAGCTTGGCCTGGTCTGAAGAAAATCTAAATCGAAATGAGCATGAGCATGAGCATACATACATATTATGAAAAAAGTCTGCGGGTCTCCATGAATATAAGTAATCTGCATTAGAGAGGTAAGTACATGTTCGAATTTATTCTTAACAAGCCGGAAACAGGAAATCCGAAGAATAAAAATGACATGACATAAGCCATAGAGAGAGGGCTAAGTAAGTGCCACTCTCTTGTACATACCGAGAAAGAAGAAAAAAGAAGGAATGTTGTAAGTACGAAGGAGACGGGAACGGGAAGTGGGATTTAAGAATTTTTTTTATGACTTGCTACTTGCTACATTTGTGAGCCAAGAAGAAGAAGAGTGACTGAGAAACAAGCGGAATCGGAGAAGGAAACGTAAAATGAGAAAAAGACTCTGTCTTAACTAAAACTCTGAGAAAAAATATAGAAGGAGTTGGATCGAATCGAATACATATATGTATGCTCAAATGCTCAACCGATTTTTTTTCTCTTTCCTCTTTCTTTGTGTCTCTCATGTGGTGGCAGTGGCAGGAGTAAGTACACCGTTCACCAAGGAAATAATCTAAATAACTGATAGAGAGACTCAGGAAAAACACTTGTTTTCGAACCGAAGGGATTTTTTACTACTTCAATTTTATAATAATCCGTAGTACATAGTCCGCTATATAGTCAAAGTGAGGGAAACCAGTTTCTACTTCTTTTCTACCCATTTTTTTTCTCTTAATGTGTGCTAGTGCTCCTCGAATGACTCGGATGCTAAGCTAAGCTTAAGGCATATTTTCCTTATGCAACACAACAATTTTTCTTGCGACATTTCAGAGAAAAAGAGCGGAGGAGAGGAAAAAGTAGCAGCAGAAGTACAGTCATGTCGGCTTAGCTGCATTTTGCGGGATTTATCTACATTTCCTCCGCATTTTTCTCTGAAAAATATTGTCTTCTTCCGCCTTTTACGTTTTATACTAATCAAAACAAAGAATCTTAATGTCGTTCCTCAGTAGTAGTAGTGCTGCTGATGTATAGCGTATAATAATGTGCAAATTTTTTTATATGTAACATGTAACACCGTAATTTTTTTTGCTGATCAATCATGTTATATTCTTCTAGAGGAGAACACCGACATTCTAGATTGTAATGGGAAGTTCTCACATAGGTAATCCAACCGAAAATTCTAAAGGTGGGCTTATTTGTTTGGCTTGATGAACCGGAAAAAACTACATACCTAGGTACATTGGAATTTTTGAGCAATATTTATTTATCACTTCCAATTCCAATATTGACTTTTTAAAAAACGGAACGCTTCCTTCTTTCTGTCATCGTCGTCATCATCATCATGACACAAGTTCACATTGTGAAACAATGCATATCATATCAATAATTTAGGGTAATCACGTTTCCTCTCCACGAGCTCCTGACAAAAGAGCTCCCAATGCATACGATTTCAAGCCTAACCTCATGAATACGGTTTGTCTCGATAATAATAAAATAATGGAAAATAAAGTACAGTAATAAACAGCCTATACAAGACTGAACATATCTATCTCCCACTCATTTCCGTACTTTATGAATACAATCATAAACATTTAAAGCTATGTTCTTCAGGCAGCAAGGAAAAAAAAGAAAAGCGCTGCTGCTATGCATATGTACATATGCGTGTACTTTTCACCTGTCATTTTGACGACGACTATCTTATGGAAAGGCGTAATTGTTTCCCGGTGCTGTATTTTATTTATTTTTCTGTTTTCCGACATTATTCCATTTCCCCTTCCCTTAATTTGTCCGGGCCATAGTCTCAGTCAGTTAGAGAGAAGCCTTGAAACGGTACATTTTTTCTCTCCCTGAAGGCAAAAATGCTTATCTGCTCTGCACAGTTATAGCTGATTTATGAGTCGTTGAAATCATATTTTTTCTAAATAAAATGCTTTTTTGCGCCAAATTTTTTAAGATCCCAAATATAATATCATTATATTAAATAATATAGTGAAATGTTGATCCATTCCGCCTGTTGACCTATATTCCATACTTCGCCTTCAACTTGCACAAAGACTAGCATAATAGCAATTTTTTTTTAAAAATTGGAAGGGAAAGAGTATGGAGGAATTAGAATGGCGGAAATTACACGAGCTCAGTTAGAAAACCGATGGAAAAATATAGAGCGATCGATTTCACTCAACTTCCGGAAACAGAAGTTGTTGATGCTTAGTGTGTATGTGTATGTAGCGGAGCGCTCACCATGAACATGAACCAATTTTTTCCCTAGCCGTATATACGTAACATACATGCGTTCGTATATGACGAAGGTATTATTAATTGACAATACGGGAACTGCCAGCATGAAATGGAACGATTTAAACTGGATATTATTATAGTCTAAAGAGAGAAAAATCGATTTTCGGCGGAAATCGCTACATTAAAAAAATTTTCTTCTTTACCTACCTCCTTTTTGCGATCACAGATACAGTCGTTCATCCAAAGAATGCGAGATCACCGTTAAAAATGATTGCCGTTGTAGCTTACAACTCCGGATAAACTTCTTTCAGTCAGAAAAAATAGTACAGAAAAAAATTATTTTCTTTCACTAAAAAAATGGATTGGAATGTCGAGTTTTTTAAAAACACACTTTTCGTCACAACAACAATTTATTTTCCAGGTTTTTTTCTCTAAATCACTGAGACCAGCAGCAGAAAAAAAAATTCTCTTTCTCTCTGACTGAGAGAGTGGCACAAAAAAAACGGCAGTGGGGAACGTTATTAATATTTAACAACACCAGTTTTCTGGAGTCAGAGACTGGCGATGAGAGGAATAATAAGCTTTGTGAATGTAATCGAGTGATGAGGATGACGATGAAGATGAAGAAGAAGAGCAGTTATTATCAATATTATTAGCTCCACCACGACAATTCCTATTGAAGCTGTGTTGTTGACGACGATGATGATGATGCATGGTAGCAACACGAGTTCCTCTTCCGGGTCTCTTCTTCTTCTCTCTCTCTCTCTCTCTGTCTGTCTCTCTCTCTCTTCTCTATTCTGGTTTTAGCCAATGATAAAAAAAACTATATCACAAACGAACGAGCGAGTACTATGTAGCAGTAATAATGGTAATACCTCGTATTAACTCTTAACACAAGTTCCAACTTCTGGAATGAATGGATTCCGCTGGCGATGATTCTGATGCTGAGGATAATACTTCTGCTTCAGCTGCCCCATCGAGAGAGAACTGTATTTTATCGAGAGACAGAGATTTCAGTCAGAATATATTATGATCATGATCATCCTTCACACAAAATTCACTAAACAAGTATGTAATAGCAAAAAAAAAAATGTAGAATGTCATGCACGCATCGCCACATTTGATGTAGTACAAAAAAAATTAAGCATTCCTTTCTCCCGTTCCAGAGTGGTTTTAACTACCCTCAACTCAACTAGAGCTTACTCTTTCCGCATGGAACAACAAAACTGTGTGGAACCAACAAGCTCATGGAGCTTCAATTCAGCTTCATGGAGTGCAATGCTGTTGGTTCCACAACAACATGACATGACATGCAGATTATTAAGCATTTGGCCTGGCCTGCTCTGGTCCTGGTCCAATTCGCCCCCCAAAAAAATAAATGCAGAAAGTAAAGCCAAACCAAACCACACGGTTCGTATCTAACGGAGTGAACGTTTTCCACATCTTCATTAGATATTCAATTCAAATTATCAGTTGACAAATAACGATCATCGACAAGATTGGATTTTCTAAGTACGTTTAGCGTTCTTATCAATAATAACGTTCTCTACAGAATTGAGGTCGTCGGTGCATTCTATTTCTTTTGAGGACGTTAGTAATGCTGATGCAGTTGATTTTTTTTTTTGAAAATGTATATGATCAAATTGCGGCTGAAAAAAAGAGAGAGGAAATCAAAACGAAATGAAGAAAAAAACGACTAAAGAGCCTGAATTTTTTCATATAAGGTAAGGTGAAGGTATGATATTATGTTCACGTACACAAAAAGCTAGCAGTATAGACAAGCGAGATCATAATACATAATCGTAACGAGTAAAACGTGGTCTCTTTTTCCTCAGCTAAAGCACTTATGCCTGTTCTGTAGAATAGAGCTTAGCTTCTGTCAACTTCCGGGGTCTTTTTTGATTATTCAACAGCGCTTTTTAAATAAGAAAAACTCCTCCTGTCTCTCCATCTCACACTCCGCTTGTCTCATGCCAATTCACCTTAAATGTCTCAGGGGAGGGAAGAAGAAGAAAAGTTTGTTTTTGGAATGAACGAATGAATCTACCTATGTTTATTATGGATAAAAGAATTTTATTCTCCATTCTATTCTAATCCTAAAACTACCGGACTTGAGGGCAGAATACAAATTCGGAGAAAGGAATTCTTTCATGAACTCGTTCACCTCTGAATATGTAGGAAACAAATTGGTCGTAAAAAGCGGCGATCTCCAAGCTTTAATCGCTATAATATGCACAGTGTACTACTGAGGAATATGGAATTGCAGTATGCAAAAAAAATAATCAAAATGCTGAGCCTCATAAAATTATCATTATTATCATGTTCATATTATCATCATGAAAATTGTGAATACATATATAAAAACTGACCTACTGCTCTTTTAGTTTAGTTTCCTGTATTTGCCTGCGAGTCGGTTCGTTTACGTAATACATACATTCACGAAACAAATCACAACAACACAAAAAAGTCAGTCAGTCATTCATCCCCAGGAAAAAAATATTACACCGAGAGTAAACAATCTAAATATCGTATTTGTGTGGTGATCAAACTGGATTGATTATCAGTAGCTTAGCTTGCTTGTTGACACAACACAAAAAAAATATATATTTATAAATCCACGAGTTTACCCTACAACACAAATTCACTGAAAGGGAAAAAACAGTGTTGTCATTTAGATGTCAATTCACTAGATTATTTCTGTTTCAGGTGGAACAGTACGAAGAAAACTATTATGAAGGAATTTGAGAACAAAAAAAAAGTTTCGTTTAAGAAATAGTTTTTTTTCTGGATTATTTTGTCTGTTTTCAATTGTATGTGTATTTCTTTTGAAAAGTTGGTTATGCTATGTTCACACACGCAAAGAACATTTGGTCGACACGAAGTTACATACACTGCTGGAGAGGAAGTAGAATTATATTATTTTTCCTTTTCTTGTTTTCCCCGAGTCGAGTCAGGGTTTAGTTTAAGGCAAGAAAAAAAAGTGGGCCAATCAATGACAGGTGGCTCATCGAAGCGCCGAAATATTTAATGAGTGAAAAATTTTCCCTTCTCCACACCATCAAGAAAAACGTTTTCCTACCTTTTCCCACTCAGAATTCAATTCTGGAGAAAAAAAATGTATAATTGGATGAAAAAAAAAACTGTCAACCGTTTAATAATGTTACACGGAATAGTAAAAACCTCATAAGCCTCAGGATGGAAGAGGTCAATGATGGTTTTTTAAACGAACTTCCCCCACACGGGAGTCGTTGAGGAAGGGCCTCCTTTGTAGTATGCTTTTCTTTTATGTAAGCTTAGGTCAAGGGTTTTTCTCTCTCCCTCACTTGAAACCTCCTTACTACTTTACTAGGATTTCTTGTCTTCTGGTCTGACTTGAGACGACGATCAAGTCAGAGTAAAAAAGCAAGCACAAGTAAAACGAGGCGCACGAGAACGTGACGTGTGGGCATGCGACTGTGCGAAAGGTTGCAGGTTGACTGAAGTCTCAAACAGTTTTGCTGCTCTGAAGCTTCGCTCTTCGCATCGCGCTCCTTCCTTCTCTCCAGATTCTCTTGCTTCGTATTGTATTCGTAGCACCACACCAGCAGAGCAAAGCAGACCAGAAGCGGAGCTCATATAAAAAATACTATGCTTGATTGTGGCTGTGTGGCTCATCATCATCACTTGAGTAGCACAAAGTGCTCCTCACTCAACAAGAACAACTGCAAATAGCGATGCACACGTTAGCCAAGCCACACAAACAATTTTTTAACAACCACGCAGCATAGTATAAGTACTACATGAACAAAACTGCAAAAGGAAATTAGCGTTTATTTGTAAAGCTCAACACAAAAAAAGTAAGAAGAAAAATTCAAATAAAGTACAAACTCATTCTCTTCCTTCATCATCATCATCATCATAATCCTCATCATATTCATTTTTTTTCCTCAGTGTGCTTGCTTGCTTTCAAGTTATGGACATACATCAACCAAGGATTAATATTGAATCGGTCAGACAGAGGATGAAACTATAGGAATGCGAATGATGCAAAGCATGTCATAGTCATGTCTGATGTCTGCAAATTCATGAAGTCCAAATATTGGCATAAGTAATGTCGAGGAGGGGTCTAAGAATTTTTTTTTGCAATTGGGCATTTTTTACTCGTCATAATATTCTCTTGTCAAAATTGGGATCTTGAGGAAGTCCGGTATTTTCGCGGAATTGAGTTATCATCTCAAGGTGTCTATAAGACACATGCACACACGTTCCAGCCACAGCAAGATTTATTTTGGGGATAGGTGTTTGGTTAACAAGTTACAAAACAATATATGTACATATGTACATGCATGTATAAGATTTTTACGCTTCATCTCATCATCATCATCATATTTTTTTGGTTCGATCAACAGGATCGGATCACATTTTCCTCAAGCGATTTTATACATTTTTTGGCAATTGGCAATTTTTGCAATTCCCAGTCTGTTCTCTGTTCCTGCTTTTGTTGAAAAGATAAAGAAGACGCATCAGGTTGTTGGTTGTGTTTAGATGAATTTGTTGTTGGTGGTGGTAAGTAGTAAGTGGTAACATTTAGCATGAGATATGCATAGAAATAGCAGAAGGAGCAAAATCAGCTTAAAACTTCTTCCCTTTAGCGGTTTGCTTGTATCAATTACGGCAAATATTTTTTTTATATCTTCCCTTATTTCTTCATCCTGCTGAACGTCCTATTAATACACGGAACGATTTCGTAGATTTATGATATGATCATGCATCTGATCTGATATCATAAACGACAATATAATATTCTCTGGAAAATTGTAGAAGAAAAAAAGATTTGACAATGCCTCAAAGCGGGTTGTTGGAGTTGCTAGAAGCATAGAAAATGGTATATAGTAACCATCATCATTATCCTCGTGACTGTGGCTATTAGATATGAAGCTTTTGTCATTTACAAAGAGCGTTCCTTCTTGTTCAACAGACATAGACACCTGTACATCGCGAGACAGTTAGGCCTGCACAGGGATTTTTTTTATTTAGTGTGCCACCATGTTTTCTCATGCCTAATCATATTATCACTATCACCATCATAATCATCATATTATCATCCACACCACCGCATCAACAAAGCATCTCTTTCAACTTCCTAAATTTAAACAGGGAAACAAGGAGGAACATTTTTTTGGTGTATTTTTCGCGTTTTGTTTGCTCTTGTTGTTTTTGTTTTTGTTGCATGTACTATTGCAAAATTTCTTTGCTCATCTTTCTAGACTATGCAATATGCAATGCAATCGCAATGAATGCATGGGAAGCTTTCGCAGGCTTCATTATTACATACACTACTACTCGACTCATTATATTACCGGTAAACAATTATTACGCGCACCTCTTTTCCTGTGAATTTTTCTCAAGTTTTAGTAAAAAAAAAGCTCAGAGAAAAAGATTCATGATCGCATAACTTATTATTACATACATAGATACATGAAATGGTTTTAATTCCTGAAGATTATGCAATGGGGTGAGTAAATTAAATATATGCATACGTGAGAGCATCTTGTGAATGAGGAGTTTTTATTTACTTCAGCAGGAGGAACATTTCGACGTATGTATGGTCCATTTAATTGGAATTGGTCCGATAGAAAAAAGAATGTATGTATTACAATTTACAATCTCTTCTCAAATCCAGGTAAGTTTGTTGTATGATTGAATTTTTCTTTCATGTTGATCCCTTTGTTCATCGCGATCCCAATCCCACTAAGGAAGTTACAAGTTACTATGGTGGTGGGTCGCCCACTCCACTGAACCTTTGCCAACAATTTTTAGCTTTGCTTGTCTGAAAAAGAATTGAATTTTTTTTGGGTGGTCCAGGAAAAATTTTGCGATCGCGTCAAGTTCAACAACTAAAAGAATTTTTGTTAAAGTTTTTTTTCGCAAAGGATTTTTTGAATGCGCGGTTCGGATCCATCCAAACAATGTAAAATTGTATGCTTTCATATTCATAATATTCATTTCCATTGTCGGTGCTGAAACAATCGTTTTGAAAATATGCTTATGACCATGACGACGACTACTAAATTTTCATATGAAATATATTCCATCCATAATATTATGTTGTTATGTTATAAGCTATGCATTTTTTAAAGTGCCAAAATCACAGCTTATTTAAATTGAACTGGAACTCAACTTTGTTGTGTTTTAGCATTCATCATCATCGTCATCATCGTAATCATCACCGTCCATCGTCCACTCACTCGACTCGACTCAACTTGAATATAGGTATTTCTCTTGCTTTGCTTTGTTCTTCTCGACTCCCAGCACGGATCTTGTTGGCCTGGCCGAGTCAGCCAGTTAAAAAGTAATTGGCAGCTTCCACCAGAAAAAAAACTATTTCATCTTCCCTTATTTGCCCAAAGACACAGAGAGCAGAGCTTGTTATCTCCTTCTCCCTTGCTTGCATTACATGTTTTTGGTTGTGTGTGGTTTGGTTTGGTTTTTGCACAAGATTCTTCTTTTTTTCTCCTCTCTCGTGCATGCATTGCATGAACACTAACACTACATATTATATACATCATTCGACATAGCTTTTTTGTGTGTGTGCAAAAGATCCCCTTCAGCGAAATCAAGATTCCAGTCGACTCCAGATGGATGATAAAAAACAACAAAGCTATTAATAATCAAGCGGCTGTTGTTCAACCGTCTTCCATGTTTCACTTCACTACACGTATTATATTATAATAGTATGCCATTGCATTTCATTCTCTATATTTCTATGCCAGCATAAAAAAAATAATTGTGAAGTGTTTTTTCCATCTTTTTGTTCTCTTCTTTTAGGGATGGATCATTGGATTGGATGGCGAGTGGTCAGTAGGAAATCTTGTTGAAGAAAATATACCTTGCATATTATATTATATTATATTATATTATCTCTCTGTCGTACATAATATTCGCAGTTTTAGAAAGAAAATAATTTTTTTCTTGTTTGTCCGAGAAGATCAAATTCCCAAAGCAACGCTATCCCGAATCCCAAATACATTTATTTTGTTTCCAGGAAGGAGCATTAAAACCAAAAAATGGCAACAACGCAGTTATGATCGTTATCATTGACAGCATCACGCATTCGCGAAAATGAAGGAAAAAAACGGACAACAAGACAAGAGGAGAGGAGAAGAAAATACCATCAAGTGGGGCTTACTTACAGAGAGGAGAAGTAAACTGCTAAGGTCCTGTAATGTAATTTCCATCTATAGATTGTGCCGCCAGAAACCCTTATAAGCGGTACTAGTTTTGATCACATCACGGAGATCAGATCACGAATCAAAGTCTACCTATAAGACCATTCCTTTTGTTTTCATTCCCTTCTTTCAATTATTTTCATCATTCCGTGAATAAATCGACCAGTAGAGGCTTAACTACATTCCTTGATGCTTTCGTCTGATTTCTTCCACACGCAATGGAATTCCTTCACTACATATTTCAAAAACTCGAATTGCAAATGAAAATGATTTCCAATTCCAATTCGCACAATCAAATGAGACGACTGTTTTATTGCTGTACTAATCATGCCATGTGCAATACGCAATGTGATTGCACTATTGGCACTGCCTTCGGCCCGTCCATTGAGGATGTCGCGCAAATCAATGTACGTTTGAGTTGAGATCAATCATTTTATCCCAATCATCACATGTAATTCTTGAAGGGAATGATGCCTTGTGTTGTCTAAGGGATCAAGAAAGAGCCCTTCCTCATCATGAGTAGGGGCGTTCCATTCTAGATGGATGACGTTTAATTGCACACATGTGCACAGATTTTGATGATGATAATGAAAACTGAAGTGAACTAAATACATTCTCCTGTGCGGTAAGAAAAGCAAAAGCAGGTGTGTGTTAATAATATTAAAATATTTGCCGATGTTACTCGCTGCTACAACTAACTAGCACTACTACCGCAATTTGTCAGAGAAGAGCCGACGATAAAGCATGACAGAGTGTGACGACAGGATATCATAATCACGCAGAAACGTTTGTTGAATAGTGCCGATAATGAAATATTAGATTTGTCCCTATGCAGCAGTAACAATAACAATAACGCAATAATATTGCTTGGCAATATGGGTCATGTCATGATTCAGGAAAGACATTTTGCACAGACAGGCAGGGCAAGACCTCATCATTTTATAATGGATCAATTAGTGTTGAGCGAGGGTACTTGAAAGAAAGGGAACATTTTGAAGTGAAAAAGATGACGGTTGAAAATTAATTAATCATAAGATGTCGATGCGTAGGAGTTACATATTTACATATTCAAGGTAATTAATTAATATTTAATTGGAAGATATTAAACCAACCTGTCAATTACTTACTTTGGGAGGGAGTGAAGAACGAGGTTAATTTTCAATCATATTAACTGATGTGCAAAAAAAATTCCGCAAATTCAAAACTCAGTTTCCATTCCATTAAGGTATATATAAGATATGAAACCGCAGAGACATCATCATCATCATCATCAATGAGGAAAAAGGAGGAAGATGATGTTGTTTAGTGGATTTTGTGTGTGCGTCGTCAGGAATTGCTTACCTTTCCTTTTTATTTACAATAAAAATCGCTAATTAAACTCATGTCTGCCATGCCATCATACTATTATTATCATCATCACCATTTGTTTTTGTGCTTTCGATAAATCGCTTTTTGCGAAATTAGGGCATTCGTGTCTTGCAACCACCACCATCACCATACCATACCCATACCAGTGCAGACTTGTTGCTTCATGCAAGTTTGCAAGTTTGAGAAACATTTAAAAGGGGTGACACTCACTTCAGCTAGCTCCAACTCTCCAACCCTTTTCCGCGCTTTATGATCCGCTCTGTTGGCTTTTGTTACTTACTCCTACTCCTATCCCTCTTTTCTTATAAATTTTTCTATTTGCAAAAAAATAGAGACAGAAAATGATTTAGGGAAGAGAATGGGGAAAAATCTCGTGAAAAAAATTACGACCATCTTTTGTCATTGCATTTGATATTGATACTGATGCCATGCCATGCCAGTTAGCCAGTTACTTTTTGGAAGGAATCACTCTCATTCTTCTTCTTCAGAAGAAGAAGGGGGTGGAAACAAGGAAGCTCAAACAAGTGGATTTCGGCAAAAATATAATATGAATGCATGTTTTTCATGCATGCATGTTGTATGTTGGTGAGGGAATCATGAACTATAAACGCTTCATCGTTTTTATCTGAGCAGAAAAAAAGCACGAGAGTGGAGTGGAGTGGAGTGGTGGTGGTGGAGTATTATTGTAGGGCAAAGAATGGAATCGATGAGGCCCAGAAATAAAATTGAAGAAGCAGGAAGGGTGTCAATACGCTCACATTTCTCACACGCTTGCATAAAAAATACCTATATCGTGTAATGCAATCCTCTACCTGTCCCAACGCAGCAGAAGGAGCAGGAGTAGCCGAGAGTTGATGCGATGTGATGTGATGTGATGCGATCATGGTAAATTGGAGAAATAATAGAATTACACAGCAATAGCATCTATCTATCCCTATCTAGGGAGTCAGTCGAGTCAACTCAGAAGAGCACAAAACAAAGCGTGTGTGTAGCTGGTTATCTTTTCCTTGTGTTCCCACTTCGTCATGTGAAGACAGAGTAACAAACAAACAAAAAAAGTGAGCAAGAGCAAAAGCACTGCAAAAAAGGACACGCCACCTTTCAACTAGCGAATTCTTATCATCGAAAAAAATCATAATATTGCAATTCTTCTGTATATATATATTATTCTTCATAATTTCAAATCTTCCTTACTGAATTTTTTTGGGAGGGCTGGCTGGTGGCTGGTGTACTACTTTTTGCAAAAAAATATATATTGAACATGTGTACGGATGGGTTGGTTGGATGATAGAGCACATCATACCAATAAAAAGTGTTCTGTCTCACATGAATTATGTTACATTTCCCATTTAATAAAAATTGTTACACATTATCCGACCTATCTACATATTAAATTCTTGACTACGGCAACCATATTTTTTTTATTTCACTCCCTGAGTACTTTAAATGAGCTATACAAGCGATTTTAATTTGTAATTCAATTCAAAGCTGCGTCCACCAATCCAAATCAACATCAACCAATAATACCTATATGTATGTAATGATTTTGCAGATAAGAAGTTGACGTCAAGTGATTTCTTGCTCCCTTCCCAAATGGAAAAAAAAATTTGCAATCGATGTGATGCGATGCGATGATGCCTGCCCTGGGAACAGGTTCAAATTGCACTATATATTATTCCGCAACCAACAATATCAAGTTGTCGTATTGTCATCATCGCATGCATAGCCTGTTGCTTCATCCAGCCCACTCATCAAGACAATATCAATCATTGCTGTTATTATTACGTGTGAATTAAGTAATCATCCCCACGCACGCACTTCACACACATATCTTTAGCTGTGGCTGTAGCAATGAATCACGGCAAAGCAGAGGCCAGGCCAGGCATAACACAAGCCCAACAAGTCGATTCATGTCAAAAGCTACAATTTGCATTCGGCTTTAAATTTTTGTAATTAATTGAAATGTCATCGTAAAAAAGCAAAAGTAGAGTTGACTAAACGCGTGCGTAATACACAATATCCTGTACTAGTGTCTTGGTCGTGTCAACCGGCAGTCGACTTCAAAATAGATAAGGATGGTATATATCTAATGGGTAAGAATGTTTATTAAAAACGAAAGAGAAATGAAATGTCCTGATTTCTCAAAATGTGGAAAGAAGTTTAAAGCGAGTATTGTTATGTTGGTGGTGTACAAGTGTAAAAGTGTAATAATAAATGATGATGTGCATTATGCACTATATTTATTCCCTGTATCCAACTCTGCAAGTTGCAAGTTGCAATCGAGCCATTTTGTGAAAGATGAACCAAGTGGCAAGTGGATTGGATTGGATTGGATCGGTGCAGCAATAACAATGCATGAAAAATATGTTAGGTAATGTGGGGTAACGATTGCGAATTGCGATTGTGTGTGTGTGTTTGAGTGCGAGGTGATGATGATGATGTTGATGTTGATATGAAGCTAGCGACCAGGTCACGACATGATGACACACAGTCACTGTAATAATATTTTTTATGCAGAAACATGCATAAAATTATGTATTTTGCATTGTATTCGTTCCTACTTGCTGCCCCACGAATGAAGCACCCCAATAAAAAAAGGAACTACATTTACCTACCTAATGTGAAGAATGCAAGTTAAGTTGTATTCTCTCACTGCATCGCGATTTGTAAAGAATGCATCTCAGCATCGATTTGTAGTACGGCTAGATGTTTTGTAGGAATTAGCAAATAATGAAGGAGATTTAAGGTGCGATACGCTCATTTGCTTCGCACTCGCACTAGATACTATTACGGAGGAGAAGAATTTATTTTTGAAATAGTGCGAAAAAGAGAAAGAAAAAAATGGGTTTGAGGAAATGCACACAAGGAGAGCTAAAGAAAGGATAAAAAGCGAAGGTATGCTTGCGCGTCCAAAAAAAATTGTTTTACTGACATTTCATATTACAGAAAAATTACACAACAATCGACAGTCATCATAATACAATAAGGGCGAGTTAGATGGATTCATAATAAGCAATTATTAGATCTCCTCCTTGTATATTATAGTAGGTGCATGCATCTACAAATCTACAATAACAATTACCCTTTATCAATCTGTTTTTGAGTTGAATTGCGAATAGGCCAGACGAAAATGACATTCTGATGGTGACAGTTCAATTGACCAGACAAAGGATCACAAGAGCAGTTTTGAATTGTAATTTCATGCATTGATTATGACAAGGAATACATACCATATATACCTGAAGATTTTATTCGTATTCGTATTGACAGACGCGATTATTATTGAATTGGATAAACAATAAAAAAAATGTGATGTGTCAAACCCTCTCGTACTCGTACCAGTATTGACTATTGACTTCCTTAAATTTTTTTAGAACGTCATTGCTTTTTTATTCTTCTTCTTCAGTGAAGCCAAAAATGTCTTCAAATTTTTTTTGGCACCCTTCATTTGCAACTAAATTGGGTTAAATGACAAAAAAAACCTTTACGAGAGTAAGTACGTATGTATCCCATTTAAAAATTTAGTTTGCTAAAAATCATTTTTTATAGTACAGTGTAAGGGCGTGACTGGTGATGTTTTAAGTATTTGACTACCTATATATGTATTATGCGCATATGTACTTTAGTGAGTTGTAAATCATGCTTTTCGTAATGCCTACAAGATACACATTACTCCGAAATTAGCGTCAATGAATAGTAAAACTTTTGAGAAGACAAGTGTTGTGTGCTAATAAGAAATATAGATATCTATGTTTTGATTCGAAATCGAAATGTATTTTTTACAGCGAATTTTGCATGCAAGCATCCCATAGAATTGGCTTCATATTTTGTTCTTGTTCACCAGTCCTCATTAGCGGGAGAAACATCCTTTATGTGGGATGCTCGAGAAGACGATAAATTGTAAAATTTGAATAGATTGTCCGTCAGCACAACACCAAAAAGGTTCATGTTGCTATTTGATCCTTTTTATTTTACAAATACACCGGCATTCCTTTCTTATTACCTGACTGCCTAAAATGCGAAAGGTCACTTCCGCCAAAAAGTACACACACACTCACTCACTCTGACTGAGTGAAGTGAGTGAATGAGAAGAGAGTGAGAGAGAAGGGTTTTTAGAGACAGCAACGGGGATGATGATGATGCTTCTTTCTTCATACAATTGTGCACATGTATTTATTATTATTGCATGATGGGTTTCTGCAAGTAGGAAAAAAATCTTTGCAAGGAACGGGTCTTGCCGTTATCTCACCCCGCTCACCTGCTCTGCACTTTACCTCTTGTTTGCCAATGCCATGCCAGTTTGCCTCGAGAAGAAGGAGAAACCCGAAGAAGTAAAATCACTTTTGTTACCTCTTCTCTTCTCTGAATAAAAAAAAAATTCATGCAGAGGCTCTAGCAACGATTTATTTACTATCACACATAATATTTTAATTGACTGCTTGAACACAATGTCCGCTTACTGTACTGTACTAGCCTCCATCATCATCATCATCATCTTGACTTGTCTTGAAACAGAAGCAGCAATATATAAATTTTTTTAGTTGAAAAACATTGTTTTCATCGTGGTGATCATATCATATCATTCATGGTCCTTGTTTTTTTTTCTTTCGAGGGGAGGAGGAGGGAGGAAAAAAAAATGAAATGAGAGGAGAACCCAAACAGGATGTACAATATCTGTACTTACTTACCTAAAGGCTCATGCTCATGACTCTTTTTTTCTCCCGCATTCTTTTTCGTTACCATAATTTTTGCATTTTTTTGCAATACATAGTATAGCGGTGTCTTCATGTCTGTAAAAAGCTTCTATATGACACGCATAATATTTTTGTTTTTGGAAAAAAATTTTTGACACTGTTGGACAAAATTAATTCATCATTGATACGTTAATGTCCAGACTACTTTTTATTTCTTAAATGATTGAATCAAGCCATCGAAATGGATAGTAAATCATAGAATGAGAAATAGAGGATGATTGGAATCTTGATCTTGATGGACATTTTTTATTTTGCCCATCTGTCCATGCAATTCAATTCAAATCCATCCACCTCCTCCGTTTTTTCTAAAAACGGACTTTTCGTGTGAATCTTTTTTCAGTAAAATTTATTTTTTTGGTATTGCAAAACAGTTAGAAGAGCATAGATATATTTAACGAATGCATAATATTAAAAATAGTAATATTCGCTAGTGAAAAGAATCATAAATCCTCCTTCGCGCATTAAAGCCAAGTCAAGCCAAGTTTCATGTATGTAAAATAGGGAAGACCATAACTGTGCATGAATTGAATAGTGCGCGATCTCTGCTGCCCACATCCAAAAATACAATTTGTATACATACTACGTATTACATACGTGTGGATTGTGGATCTAAGGAATCGCCATCGCCGCCATCAGAGACGATATTTTTTTTCTCATGCTGATGTGATGTGATGTGATATTCATCCTACCTCACAGCTACAGCTCATCGCGGTAAGAAGAAGTGAGTAAGCAAGAAAGAAACGGTGAGACGAGAACGAGACGACTTCATTCACTATTTTTGCCCTTGCCCTTGAAGTTCTCTCGTTTCACTTCATGCTGCAGGTTTGCTTCCTGCTCCCTCCTGTCGTCTCCTCATCTCATTCTCTCTTTTTTTTGCAATCTCTTTCAGATCTTTTTTCAAATTCTTTTCAAATCATTTCAATTTCATTCATTCCTCGAGAATTTGCGTCGTTTACGACACAACGTCCTTTTCGGTTGTTATCAAGGAAGGGGAAAATGTCTATTTTTCTAAATTAATCAAGTTTTATTTATTGTTTCCAGTGAATTTGGAAACATGACAAAGCTTTCATGGAATGCAAGGCAATTTATGTATATGCATGTATATGTTTTCCATCATCGAAAAGAAAAGAAATCCCGTATTGCAAAAAATTATTTTTCATCTGGATCTGTCTGAACTTGTCGTGCATTCCTCAGCTCAATCCTACGACATGACTACCTTCATGTATTTTCAAAAGCATACTTGTCCCATTAAAGAAGCAATTATTCATAATATTCATCATCTCGAATGATTCCTCTCCGAATCTAGGTGGACCTAAAACGGATACGAAGTGAAAAGCTCTTGTGCGAAAAAGATCACTTGCTGCCATTGCAAAAGGAAGATAGATCCACATATTTTTTCTACAAGGCGTCTATTCACTTTGACCGGTTTCCCGTTTTACCGACCAGTTTTCCTCCTGTATTATCTATTTGTTTCTTTTCTTCTTATCTCCCTCAGAATCACTCATGTTAAGCTATAGTTCTTCACGTAATATTCCGTTCACAAGGATTTTTCGCGAGACAACTGTAAATACCGATGTTTCTTCATGAAAAACACGGTGTTTTACTACATCTTCTCGTCGAGTAAGAGAATTCTTCCCTTTGATTGCAAATTGCAATTACTGAAAAATGCATACTGATATTGATGCTGATCCTGATCATCATCATCATCATATCATCAAGGTGAGAAGTGAAGAGAAGAAGGGCAGTTGAGTGAGATTTTCAGATGTATGAATGAAAAGGTGGGTTGTGTTGTAGGTAGGAAAGCTTCTCCTGATATGTGATAGTGATGAAGATGATCAATCAATATTAAAGTTGTCGATATACATAGATATACATATTTTTTTTATCTAGACACCAGCACCAGCACCGAAGAAATGCAGTTGTTGGCAGTTTGAAGTCGCCCAACGAAATGGCATTTCCCGATTCCGAAGAATGCAACCTCTGATGCAATGCAGCTAGCTAGCTCCTGATCTTGAGATCAGGATCAGATCAGGATTAGACTGGGCTCACAGTAGTACGTACATAGTTGCACATTGTTGTAGCACCAACTTATTTAGTAAGTGACCAGTGAAGTGTGTCTGGTCTGAAGCAGGTACTTCTTTTCTGGCGATGATATGATGCTCCTCTACAGTTAAGATGATGATCATGATCATGGTGCCAGCACCAGCACCAGCACCAACAAAGAAAGACGAGTAAAATC
>JAHZNI010000144.1:0-11978 GCA_027744415.1 Seira ritae
TAGGTGGCTTGAAGGAAAGTGACGACGGCTTCCTATCATCAGTTGAAAAACTTGATACGTTAACGAATACATGGTCCGTAATTGCTCCGATGCACGAAGAACGAGCGTTCCACAGCGCGTCGTCAATCGATTGTAACATCTATAGTTTGGGGGGATGCAACGGAAAGATTTGGTTAAGAACTGTGGAACGGTAAGACACAAAATTATTTAGTTTTTAGTATTTGGAAAAATAATGATAAATTGATTTGATGTAAAATGTGGATTTTTTTAAACTTAGATATGACACTATGTGTGGGCAATGGTCCAAAGTGAGCAGTATGAGTATACCCAGAAGCAGTTTCGGAGTTACCACTACAAATGGTCGAATTTACTGCGTCGGTGGTTACGATGGCGTACATTTCTTGAACACAGTTGAAAAATATAATCCGCGAACTGACAGGTTAGATCTCCCCCTAAAAGGATGTTCATACGTTTTCAATAATAGGGTATAATTTTGTAACTAATTTTATTATTTGTTATTTTAAGGTGGCACTGCGTTCACGCCATGCAAATCGACAGATACGGACTGGCCGTGACCACTGTCAATATTCCACTCAAGACTCACTTAACCTCCGCCGACTTTTCTTGACCGCAATTATACTGGGATTTTGGTGACCGAATCGAAGAGATTTTCTCTCCAAGTTCTGAAATGGCGCCGTCATTTCCTTCATGGGATACTCAACACCAGGGGCCTTCATCATGCGAAGAGGATTTCAAAAATAGTATCAATGCTGGCTCAAACTCTACATCAGCAGTAGTAGGTCCATCTTCTTTAATAAAATCCAAGCGCCAAAAGCAAACAAAACGCACGAATCGATTAGTAAAATATATGATATACCTAAGCTGTGTCCATGATCCTCGGTACATATAAAAATCAGTCGGCAAACGCACCACCTTTAAAAATCAGTTGTTAAAATTAAGACAAGTAAAGAGCCATGAAAAGGACCCCGTAGAAGACAAGTTACTAGATCAAAACTTAGATAACGTGCATTACTTTCCGAGTTGTAGACAACGAAAACAAGGTACTGCCAGTTTTTCTCCATTTTAAAAGATATATAAATACGTTATTACATGAATAGTACAGAACGCAAGTTGGCCTTTCTTTTGAAAACTCAAATTTTATCCACAAAAAATTCATTGTTTAATTCGTAAAACAACACTGCCAGTCGTTTACTACATTCTTCTAAATCAACAGAAAACATATATTTAAAAAGTTTACCACATTCAATTCACACATCCTCTGATTCGCATAATATTCAGACAGAGATGTAGCGGAACAACTCGTGGAACTAACAAAAGTCAAGTCACTCATGCATTTTTCTCGGCTATCCGGTACTTGGTGTTATTCTAACAACTAAAGTCGCCAATTTAACAGGCTTAGAAGTTCTTATTCGTGAGAAATGCCTCCTTCATAATGTTTTATGTGATCTCGATCTGACGAAACTTGTTTTGTAATTTATTCTTTCAATATCGTTCTTATCATTCATCAATGATCAAGTTATTTTTACATTTTACCTACTAACTGTGTGTGCTAATAATGAACCGAACCTCTCTGATTACTTAAAGGTATCAGTTCTTTTTTTGGGATATGAATGGGGAACGCCTGAATGTGGCCTATGGCATTTTCGATTTTTATGCACTCTTTCCTATCGCTCGTTACAATTTTAAATAGTCAACTTAAAAGCTACCTATGTTGGCTTTAGGGAACAATGTTGTTTGTTCTTGCTCTAGCGTTTTCTTCCCATTCCTCTTCTCTGCATAATGCCGCTATAAATTACTCGTTGATTAGGTTGTTGTTATTGAACTGATTGATTGATTGAGTGATGCCGTTGTTGTTAGCCGTTAGCTACTCATATTTTTTATTACGTCATACATAGTACATCTCCATGTTCTTCATCCTTTTCGATGAGATTTTTTTCTGGCTATTGTAGTCCCTTCATTGTCTTCTACTCTTTCTACTTGCATATACATAAATAGAGTAAAGTGTTTTTATTATTATTATCAAAATATTTATCGTACAATTTAAACTACGATGAATATTTTTTAAAAAGGAGCATTACCTGGTGCTACAGACACTGGTAAAGAGTTACACATGTACCTGAACTAAAATTTTGTTGTCAAGCTTGTTGCTCACAAAATATGATGCATAATACAACATCGCTCCTAAAAACAGTGATGATTATGCTTATTCTGTGTGGCAAAAGCGTTGACTTATAATAATCGAAACACATGAAAAGCGAGATAAATATGTATTTAAGCGCATACAGATAATATGGTCATTGTTGCTGTGTTTTTATGTCTCTCTCTGTCTGTCTGCCTGTAATTTGCAAAACAAAGCGTGGTGCTATTATAAACTGCCTGAAACTTGTGAATGATTGCGAATGTCATGTTTTTTCGTTTTCAGAATTCGAATTTTCGAAACCGTATTGTATTATTAGCTTGACACTGTAACATGATGAGTGCTATTACGTGGGTGCTATATATTGTTTATCCTATATGGTTCCTATATTATAATTATTATGTATCATCGTAATTGTTGTATGCTTGCTTGAGCATGTATGAATGCGAAAGATTGTGAGAATGAACACGTTTTCTTTATTTTGTTGGCCAGAGGTGCTTGCTCCAAACAATTAAGGACTTTTGAAAATGGATGGTATCAATCATCCGTCTTCATTTCGAAAAGCTGTCATGTGCAATATGCATGCAGATTGGCCATTATTATTATTTTTTCATTTTCTTAAAACTCGAGAGAATACACATTCCGTTTTGTGAAGTTACTTACTTACGCATCATCCAAATCAATTTTATTTGTTTTTTTTGATTCCGTTAATTTTCAGTATTCAGTTTTTTAATTTGAACTCATTAACCTATTAATTTTTTAAAGATTATGCTTGCATGATACAAATGAGCATGGCCTTGTTAATGATTTTGACGCATATTTTGTGGGCGGGTATGTGACTTTCTGTGATTCGTTTTCCAGGTGAAATCGATTCAAATTCAAACATTAATTGTTGGTGACTGTTGATTGTAAATAAATTGTCTGGATGAGTAATGCAATGGAGGAAAGAATGGTTGTTAGATTGGAATTGGAAGTTGAACGTTCAAAGAATACTGATGAATGACATGACATGTGACTAATGTGTGATTTAATTTTTTTCCTTCGGAATATGTAGCCAACCTAATTGAGGAAGGGCTGTCTTGTCTAATTGTTGTTTAACTTAATAGCGTAATAATAGGAATAAGGTTGTTGAATACGAAATGACGAAGAATTATTATTTTTTCCATTTATTCGAACAATTTGAGTTTTCCGTCGTTAAATGGTTTTGTGATTCATTGCACATCACACCACACAGCAATTCCTCTGCAAATTCTTACTGGAGAGGTGGCTAACTAAGTCTATAAAACTACATGTCATCTTAATTTAATTAATGTCAGGTATGCTTTGCATGCAAAATGAGAAAACTGTGTGAGGTATTTTTTTTATCTCGAAAAGAATTTCAAGTTCAATTTCAATTTATTTTAATTGTCCCTCCGCACACGATAAGAGGAAAATTCGAGAGTCAATAAAGTTTTCAATTGTTTCAGTTGATTTTTCATTGGTGCTCTACGTGCTTCACAAAAATTTCATTTTTCATTGTCTCCAAAAATATCCAGAGGTTAATTATTGACTAACGAAGTAAAAACTATAATTGTTTTATGGCGTAAGCCGACAAAAAGGACCAGATATCATTTTAGATGATTTATGTGGCATTGATGACTATCTTTTGGCTACTTAATCACTCCATTCCATACTCCATAGACGCAGGCAGACATTGAAAAAAATGTTAGAGTAGTCCCGTGACTGCTAGCGATTGCAATGCAATGTCAATGTTGAGTAGTGCATTCTAAAAAGTACTACTTTTACCTGTTTGCCTACAACTGCGTTTATTGCCTCTCTTTTGTCATTGCTGCTTGCCGTGCGGCGGTCGCGGTGTTGTGTCGTTTGCCATAGACCTTTTCTTCCTTTTTGATGAACATTTGCGATACGAGGATCACTTCCTTTTCATCATTACCTATTTTACATTTACTTTTATGCCAAATTATGATACGACGATGACAAACGATGCACTGCATTCGCCGAAAAAAATTGATAAAAATCTACTTATCATTAAATGACTAGAAATTATCACTGGGTTCGCAGAAATGAATGTCAGATGAATATGAAAGGGAACAAGAATCAGAATGTAGGTTCATATTTACATCTTTGTGTATTTTTCCGCTTCGCAGTGTAGGTCGTAGGTCTTAATTATCATGGAGGTGCTAAGTGTACCCTGTCCAAATAGAGCATACATACAGCGGCGATGTGATAAATCACAACTCAATATCCTTCGAATTACTTAAATTTTGTTTGTTCTCTTACCTCCTCATCATCACTTCTTAATTATACAGAATAACGACCATTATTCATTCGCATTCGATTCAATTCGATTCATGAAAAAATTGCATATCCCTAAAAAATATATTGACTATTGACCATATATGACTTGAACCGATCAAGTATTTCTCGAGCATTGATTGACCTTCCTCCAGCACTACTACTACTACTCCTGAGATCTCTTCTTTTTTCATGGGCACTTTAAGAAAAAAATAGAAAAAATATTGTTTTCAGACAGAAAATCTAAATCTACTCCAATTTGGCAAGTTCTGCCAATACAATATCCATAATAATATATAGTAGTCCAAACCAAAGTAAAGATTCTCAATTGGAGGGAGTTCTGTATATATTTTTCTCGCAGCCTTGATGTCTCATGAACACTTACTGGCGGACATGGACGAATTAAAAATATTATGATGATGGTGATGATGATGACGAACGACGACGCGTTTTCATTCATTTTTATTTTATCCGAGCAGTTCATTCCTTTCTTTACAACACCGTCGCGTCGCGTCATCGTCATCTTCACAGATCAGGTAAAGGTAACCTCACACCACACCATGCCACCTTTACCATATCATCATCATCTGAGTATTTCAGCATGCAGCTTAATTTAAACGGTGAGAGGAGAGGTAGAGATGAAAAGGATTGTATTTTTATGTGGCTTAAAAAAGTATCAAGTGCGGAGGGGGAGAAGTAATTAAGGAGTGATTGTAAAAGTTAAAGGTTTGTCGAGGTGAGACGAGATGCTGATGTTGATGACGAAGGGTACAAAATCTCTCATTGCATAAATGGCAAAGTAATCATAAAAAAATTTGATCCAGTTACTTTTTCCCCTACACTACTATACTACAATGCTGTTCTCGCTAACAAGTTTGACAATGTAAAAGCAAACGACGAGATAGGAGTATTGACAGTTTGGTAATGCAATTATCTGATGTAAGGTCACAGGAGGATATGTTATGTTGTGTGTGGAATGGAACAAGAATGAAAAAATGAAGGAAGAAGAAGACAAGATGACGATGACTTATAAAAGCAAACGACGAGAGAGGAGTATTGACAGTTTGGTAATGCAATTATCGGATGTAAGGTCACAGGAGGATATGTTATGTTGTGTGTGGAATGGAACAAGAATGAAAAAATGAAGGAAGAAGAAGACAAGATGACGATCACTTTTCAACTTTGGTGTTCATCACTGATCAAGTTCACTCCACTTATGTCATACCAATCTAAAGTAATTCATGGGTACTATTTATTGTCAGCATTTTTAGAACTTCGTTTTTTATATCGTTTAGTTAGGCATTCTCTACATTTCTTTTGGTCGTAATTCACTCTGTTGATAAGCATTAGTCAAGCATATTCATTCATGGATCATGGTCGTCGTGTGTAGCACAATACAATATATAATGCTGATGCTGCTGCTGCGCCACTTTTTTTGTTGTGATTTGCACGAGTAAAAATAATATAGTTTAGGTAGGTAGGTAGCCACAGGTAGACTTGGCTTCATATAATTTACTGTGACTTACGAGGGGGTAAAATGATCTGTTTATTTGGGCAATTTTTAATGGACTGTCAAAACTATTACTTTTTATTACGCTGGAGGGATAATAGTCAGGTAGGCAGTAGGCAAAGTTGCATTTATTATATGAAAACCATATCTTAGGGTCTCATTAGTAAAATATTTTTTTGCATAGATAACTATATATAACTTGGGTTTGTCCATTTTATTAAATACGTTAGAAATTATTTTTATTTCTGCTAACTAAGTAGTAGTTGAACTATATATTTTTTTCTAAAGTGTCAATATCATGTATCGTATCGTATGGTCCGCGGCAATATCCGTTCCTCGTTCATAATTTTTGTGATGTTCAAATTGTGATTTGTAAGGATGACTAGATGACAAAATGAAGGTCGCCGTGATCGTGGTGGATTGGATGGCTGCAGAGAATGAGAATGAAATCAGATTAATGTACGCATAGAACTCTTTGAAATATTGCTTGTGCGACTGATACAGATTGATTATGTATTGCTATTGCTCTTCATTAAGTATGCACGTCTCTCTTTTCTTTTGTGGAGTCGCTAAAGCTAAATAGCAGTAGGAGGTATTTGTAAAGGTGGTGGTGGTGTGCTTTGGCGTGTATAAATATATAATAATCTCGAGATAGTTACTTAGCATGTGTATAGGATAATAGGATACATATGATAATGAGGAGGGGAGGAGGAAGAAGAAGAAGAGGAGTAAAAAAAGATTTTAATTGATAAGAGAATCCAAATACTCATTGTCGTTGTCAGTCAGTAGTGGAATCAAGAGCAGCAGAACGGTAACGAAAATATAAATTTTAAGCTCGATATGATATGTATATAAAGAATTAACATGCATAAATGTCATATTATATAATAATGGTGATACTTTACAGATATATTGCGTGTTCCAAGGCGCATTTATGTATAATATTTAAGGGTCGAATTGAAAAATCCAGAAGTCCTTAATAATAAACTGTAAAAAAATTGTAAAGGTTAAAAATAATACAATGGTATGCGCTCGCTCGCGCTCTAATGAAAGGAATGTAATGTAATATATGAGCATGAATGATAATGATGAACTATTATGAACTGAACCAAAACCAGCCGATTTGACCATCACTTACAAGTAAAAATATTGTTCACGACACGCAATATAATATCGCTAATATTTCATTCCACTTGAACAGAAAAAAAGAGTTCAGGTAGCAGGTAGCTCAGAAGATATAACTAAATTATAGTCTTTATCGTCCAGCACAGACAGTCTAAAAAAGGGTACTTTATTATTATGTAAAACTGAAATTAATCACGACAAGTTCTTTTTTTCTTAAGAAGAAGGAGAAAACTGCATCTACAAAAATAATAATTAATGCGTTTTTATTACTATTGAGTTTTGCATGGACACATTATATATATTTTTGATTTGATATGCCGATACATTTTGGCTTGTCATAAATTACATTCATTAGACTATCAAATGAAATCAACAGAAAAATTGTTATGAAGTCGTCGCTCACGGTTAAACGTAATAATATTGTAATTATCGCGATATTTATGTATGTGTATGTGCCTGTGCTTAATGCGCATTGCGCATCGTGTCATTTGCATTGGTAGGTCTTCTTTTAATGAACTCTACTGTTATACTTAATTTCAAACATCATCAAATCAATATCAACAAGATCAGCAATTTTTTTTGATTGCTATAACCATTAGATTTTATTGAGCCTGTAGTGGTGATGGTGGTGGTGGTGGTATTTTTTGATTGAAGGATTCCGGCTCAGACTGATCGACTTTGTGTGTAGAAGTATGTCGGATGAAGATGAAGGATTTTTTTTTGGATGTGATGTTCGATGCGATGAGTTATTCTTGGAATCCCTTCTCAGGGATGGATGATGAGTGAGGCAGGTGCAAAAACTGTGATTTCTTCTGTCGTGAAAACAAGGAGCATGTGCATAATATATAAATTTAATTGGAGGAGAGAGAGTCGTCGTAATGTTTGTATGTAAATAACGAATGTTTGCTCCTACATAAAAAGGTTATTAATAATGAGTAAAACGAATGTAAGTACTTCAACATTATTTGTGTTAGGTAAGATCGGCAAATATATGCATGTGGGGTAATTTGCACAGAGACATTATGAGGCGTAAGTATTTTATTTTGAAGGTTATGGTGATTTTATATTGCTTACCTACGTTTATGGAGGGAGGATTTGATTACATTATGACTATGACTATGATTTTCTGTTCGGAAACTTGGTTCGTAATTCCCTTCCTTTCATTTGGACCGTCGTCTCATCTGCATAATACATATAGTATGCAAATATAATGCTTTTCTCAGTTATTATTATATGTCGGCTAATGAATTGAATGTCGAATGTCGTGTGTGTTCAATAAAAAAAGGTAAATATCGGGAACGACAGTGTTTGATTAAGAGTACAATGTAAATTATGAATTATTACGATGATGGGTTTTTGGATAGGTTGTTAAAGTTATGAATTATGAAACTACCATTCTCATGTGATTTATCAAAAAAATCTCGAATATATTGGTGCTACATTTAAAGTACATATGCGACAGCAGTTCTTCGCAGATAAATATAATATACATACATCACGTGCATATGTACATTACTATCGTATAGGGTGTTTAGAGAACTTCCCTTATCAGACGTTGTATTGTTGGGATAATGGGTTTAATGACGGACGTTTAATGGTACTTAATTTGCCAATTTCCAAGATAAGGAAACTATTTATATTATTCGGTTCGAAATTACTATATCATTGGATTTCTTAAATAGGATAATACACTATTATGATTTGTATAATTCAAATATGAAAAAATTATTGCAATGTTAAACTGGATTTTCGTTTATTTCCTAAATCAGGAAACTAAATTCATTGAACGTTATTTGTCGTGAAAAAAATTATTATTTACACATGTTTTACAGGATTTAAATTGAATTGGATTGAAGGTGTGTACTTTAATGATGATGAATGATTCAATAAAGTGCGATGAATTCTATATAATTGTGTTAATCATCTTTAATCATTTTTTATATGTGCATCGGGAAATTATTGCGAACATTATTTTATAGCGTGGCGAGACTGTTTTGTTTTATTGCATGGGAAAGCTCGACATTTTATGATTCAGGATGATCCACATGAAACGAGCAACGACTTCATCCATCGTTTTAAATGGTCAAGCAGAAGCGTAATCATGAAATGCGAAGTTAAATAGCCCTGTTGCTTGGGTTTGGAATTTTGGTTTCATCATGGCTCCCTCCCGCTCCCACGCACGTGCCAAAATTAATCCTGTTTAAATCCTAGTCTAGAAATAAAGTAATCTTCTTGCTGGGGATCAGTATAAAGGACGGACGAAGGAAGGGTGAGTACACATAATTTAATTAATGATTCATGATGATCCACATGAAACGAGCAACGACTTCATCCATCGTTTTAAATGGTCAAGCAGAAGCATTATCATGAAATACGAAGTTAGCGCTGCTGCTTAGGTTGGAATTTCGGTTTCATCATGGCTCCCTCCCGCTCCCACGCACGTGCCAAAATTAATCTTGTTTAAATCCTAGCCTAGAAATAAAGTCATCTTCTTGCTGGGGATCAATATAAAGGACGGACGAGGGAAGGGTGAGTACACATAATTTAATTTGCGTTTTTTAAGCTGGAGCTATATATTCGGATTAAAATATCCTTAGCGAATCTATTGACGTCCCAAGGCTTCTGATGCTGATATGATGATGATGATGATCTGCAGCCGTCTTCAATGCTAAGCTGATATGCTGATAGTGGCTTGGATCCTAGTCCTAGTCATCATGAACCATGAATCAGTTTCAATATCTGTCAATCATCATTTTACGTGTATTGCATTCATTATAATTATGGGTAAGTTAATTGCCTAATTAACGGGCTCTGTACTCTGCTGAGACTAAGGTTTATGGCAACTATAAAAATGAGAGGATAATGATAATGAATAATCAAATTACTCCGTTGGTGTATCGTATCATGTGCGCTCATTAATTAATTGAGGGAAGATGTAGCTCTCAAATTGTAGTGAAACTATGACCCTGTAACCAATACCTAAATAGAGCTCTAATGGACTTTGTTTGGCGAAGTCTCTAATTTTAGATGGAACAGTTATTCCACTTCCACCTTGCACTGTCGTTTTTACGATTCGCGTCTGAAGGAATGAATGTTGAATGAAGTGGAATCCTAGAAAGAAAATTAATGTCCATATTTTATGCTGGACAATGAATTATTTTGGATTGACTGGCAGAGGGTAGTTATGATGTTCTCGTTAAGCAGAGCAAGTTTTAGAAAACGATGACAAATAATAATTTAATCATCATCATCACCAAATAAAGAAGACAGTTTGGAGTTTTAAACAATTAAAGGAACATAGGTAATACGAATATGGATAGGTACATACTATTATTGAGGAACAATTATTTATTTAAGGTCACTTTCTTACATGTTAATGTATTTTTTCACACAACGATAACAATTAATAGCCTCTCTAGAATGTCTAGACCTTCGAAGCACCGTGGCCCACCCAGAAAATACTAGTTTCATGCGGAAATAATTTTTACTGACCGACCTAGATTCTAAATCCTTCCAAACTTGCAATTCTTGACTAAATTCTCATCATGACTGACTGCTTTAATTTTTCAGTTTGCTAATATCCGTATTCACCGAAAAACAAAAACCGAAAAAGGACATTCCTGCAGATTTTGACCTTTTTAGAGATAAATGCTCTGTGATTCTCAGGAAAACACTTATGCAAAAATAATGCTTAAATCCATTGCAAATATTTGTGAAACGATTCTCCAGAATTTTCAATTATTATTCCAATTGCTCCTAGAATTCCACTTTGAACGATAACGATAGAGAATGCCTACATATGTAATTAACGCATTTTGAGCTCGTCCGTCCATCAGAGCCTTTCCTAAGCAGCTCTTCATTTGATGACGATAACACGTCAAATCAATCAATAAGCGACCAATCCAATATCCGATGGGATGAATCAAAATGTGGATTATGTAAACAAAAATTATTTTATCGGTATGCAATGGCAATGATTACTGGTGAATTATCTGGAGACGCATGTTTCCACCTTGACATCTGCTGCTTTTACCGTTATATCATCATTATAAGTTTGCAAATATTTTGTTATTTAATCATGTCATCCCATAAAGCATACCTATTATCTCTACACTCCGATGGAATAGGAATAGAGTAAAAGCTATTCTGTTGGTTTTTATGCAACCTATGTGACGTTCGGAAAACTTCAAAAGAGATTTCATCATGAATTCTCAGTGTATACCTAAGTTTATATCTTTTGATTCACAATTGGTTGGTCTGTGTTCAATTCAAGAATATTTAATATATACATAACTGCAATGCAATTGCTGGTTTTTTAATTTACATACAGACAGACTGCGTTCTCGTTTCCAATATCGCATTTTCTTCGTGCTCCTTTCTCTTCTTTCGATCCAAAATCTAATCAGCTATTGACCAAGACTTCTTTACCAATTATGCCTGCAAAAATACATCATTGGTAAAAAGAAAAACTATTAGTTTGACGTGTTGGTGATCCGGGGATGTGGTTTCAGTTTCACTTCACTTGTGAAGATTGTGACTTGTGAATGTGCTTTATTCATTATTCATTAATACTATTAGACTCGTATATCCCGGTTTTCCGTTTAATCCTCTCAGTGCTAAAATATTCATCGTTAATAATAGTGACAATCAATATGACATATTTATTTCTGAGTTGCAGTCTGCATCTTTAGGAAAGCCTAAATCGAAAATTCCTGAGTGAAAATCGAAGGTAAATGATTCCAGGTAAATGATTCCAGTTACTGTAAACGCATACAGTAACTGTATGCGTTTAGGTAACAGTAACAGTTTAGTTGTATGCTAAAGACACTTTCAGCAAAGCAATCGCTATTTCTTCGTTTCGTATCTGTAGCTTTACCTAGTACAGTTTGA
>JAHZNI010000145.1:0-14773 GCA_027744415.1 Seira ritae
ACCATAATCTTTTTGAAGATGTAGAGAAAAATTTATGTGCGGCAGTTAATTCCTTTGGTCAGTGTAATGACCTACTCGATTAGTTGACTGATTATGTATGATTTATTTCGTCGACTTTTTGGACTAGACTTTGAATAAATTAAATCAAAACTCAGTGGGGTATGTATATGGTATAGACGGTTGGGCCACGTTTCAGCATTTTGTATGTTGTCATGTTCATCAGAATTTGGTTTTCCATTGCATTCGTAGAATGATGATGGATTTGATGAAGTCATTCTGGTTTTGTGATTGCATTTGTAATTTGAAAATTAAATTTTACTCATTCATCATTCAAACCTTTAATGGTCCAAGTTTTAAGACATCTACAAACTAGTACAAACGGAGCAAACAGAATAAAACGGCTGAATTTATATGTAAGCATAAAGGAAAAGTGGTATTGAGTCTCTATTCTAAGATATATCTTACGGTTTATAATTCTAAAGGCAACATTTATATCATCGATAATTTAAATACAATCATCAGGCATACATTTATAAATACATAGTTACATTATTGTTCTTACTCTGAATTCCAAAGGACAATTTATTCGAATAGTAATGATATGAAAATGTTAATGTTGATTGCATTTACTAATTACAATTTCAAAAGCACCTGAAGACTGATATCGAATGCTCAAAGAGCAAAATAAAGTAGAAATATAATCATAAGTGTTTCTCGATAAACAATAGATTAAGGCTATAAAGATTGGCATTCGTTTTTATAAAACATACCTACAAGATATTATTTTATTCATGCATGGATCAGTTGAGCAACAAGACATTTGACCAGTGGAGGCATCTACTTTCATCTCTTACATATATAATCAATAATCAGTATAATCTCCTAGAAATCTATTTATGTGAATAAAAGTAATGTGCAATAGTTAATAGCAGTTTGAACTACTGAAACTGCCTCAAAAAGCCTACAAGTCTAAAATATCCAAATACAAAGCGCATTGAATATCAACAATTCAAATTGTCAAATATTAGTCATCGTTTTAAATAGGTACAATATTCTGCGTGCACAATACTGGAGCTACATGGAAAACCATTTTGTGCACCCGATAGAGAAACAGTCTGTTAAAATATAGTTTCATGGCGATTTTATTCGTTAAGGTACCGGCTGTACTGTGAGAATAATTGGAGGGCTTCATCATGGACAGGACCATCCTGCAATACCAAAATAGAGTAAATGAGTGAAATAGATACTTAAAGTGACCTTGATTAAAAAAATAAAATCTTTGAATGTTTACTCACACTGCTGGAAACGTTGGGCATTTCAATCGTCATCTTCAGGTATTTTGCTGCCTCTTGATAATCCCCCAAGGCAATATAGCACTTTGCTGTGAAGAGCCTATTGTCTTTCAACGGTTTCCCCAATGAACACCGTTCGGACGTTTGGAAATGCGTGAGTGCCTCCTCCGGAGTTGAGTTAGGTGGCGAGGAAAATAAAGTGGAAGCAATCTTCCTTTCCATCCAACCCAACTGTGATACCTCAAAACAAAACCGACCCAGGAGGTAATGTAAGCTGGGATCCGTTTTTCTCATTTATAGCGACAAAATCCCCTTTACTACCAAGAGTGATTGCAAACCATTTATGAGCATTTGGAGAGGACTGATTCAAGTTAAGGGCTTTCTCTGCTCGAGAACAGCCAGATAAAGTTAAGCTCTTCCTGAGCTCCTTGTCCCCGGAGGTTTTAGCTGCCGCAGCCTCCATGTAAGTAGCTTTCCCAAAGTAAGTAAACAATAAGTAATAATAAACTAATTCTTAATAAGCAATAATAACAATTTATTTAATTATTATAATAATACCCTTTGCAAATCGCCACCAGAATCCACATAGGTGTTCCAGCTTGTCCTTGTATTTTTCAAGGCGGACGTAAGCTTCATGCTGGGATGACCCGTC
Source organism: Seira ritae (assembly GCA_027744415.1). NCBI lineage: Eukaryota > Metazoa > Arthropoda > Collembola > Entomobryomorpha > Entomobryidae > Seira > Seira ritae. Next base: position 1,945 of record JAHZNI010000145.1, read on the forward strand.
TCCGTCAAGGAGTTTATCCACTTCCCTCAGTAACTCAACAATCGACTCCTCACCATCAACTGGAATGTCGAGATGATCATCAGTTGCCTCTCCCTTCTTCTCTGGATCTGAACCCGTCGACAGAGTCTCAAACTCGAGTTCAGAGTCTGAAGAAGCCGTGACATATTCGTCATCGTCCGCCGTCTCATATCCATCCCGGAACCTCACAGTCCTTTTCCCTCCTACTCTCCTCGAGCTATGATTAGCGATTGAAGATTTCTTCACGACAGTCACCTCCTCCACACTATCCACTACGGAATGTGACTGGCCCGCTGATCCATTTGAATGAGCGATGCTTCTCTTCACTTGTTCAAGCTCCCGTTTCAGATTTTGGAGGTTCAGGAACAGATCTTGGAGCTTATTGCGAATGTAGAAGACGTACACTGACCCAGCACCGACCACAGCACCTACGCCGACTAAACCGAAGGCTGATAAAAGCACCACTCCTCGGGACCTCCATACTCCTCTTACAATGACTTCTCCTCCGGTGGACATTATATCAAATGAAATATGCTCTCCCCAAGTCAGACCATTTCCTGCTTAACTGAAAATAAATAAATAACACGTATTTAATTAACTCATATCAAGCTTGGCACCCGTTAAATACCACTCAGTCATTCAGTCATATATACACTAAGAACTTCATCATTCATCAGGTTAAATTCATTCACCTATTAAATTTTGACGGTGGTCGAACTTTAAGCTTATTCCCATCCAGGAAGCATCATGAAGTTTAAATTGTGTTCAATTAATCAGACAAAACTTGAGTTAATTATTTATCTATCGTCTTAATCGGAACATTTAACATTTTTCTCTTCACTTTTTCACTTAATCAAAAAGCCCCGAAAAAATATGCAAGTCAGTCATACATCAGAATTACATCCTTCCCTATAGTTTGCAGTGAAGCAATTACGATTACGACACTTCGCGTCATCCTATCAATTTAACGCAGAAGAAAAACAGAATTTTACATAAACAAATTGCCAAGCACTGTAACTAAAAATTGTAAATGAACTTAATCAGATTGTGTTCATGTGAAAAGGATAGAGAAAATACACTTTTCTTGCTGCCATATGCATTAGGCAACATCTGCGATCTGCAAGGTAAATGTTACGTAGATTCTGATTGCGTTAGACATATGATATCCTGCGATGCCGCTTTTTCTAGCTGCAATATAGCTGCATCCATTTCGGGACGACCTAAGCACAATGTGATTGTGCTACTACAGCTTTACTGGTGCGGTCTTTGTTTCCTGCCTTGCGGTATTGCATCTTTTTTCGCCGTCGTCGCAGGTGCCTAGTAGTACGTTAAATATTCAAGAGTGGCTTGATTATGATGACATGACATGAACCAACATGAGCCCATAGATTTCCTTCATTCCTTTATCAATGACATGAGCCATGAGCCAAGAACTCTTGATAGTTCTTCAGAAAATGCATAGTATATTTACATATACCCACATACTTCTTACGTGCTCACTCGTGAGTGGTTAGCCTGAATTATATTATAATTTAAACATTATTTTTTTAGTTGATTTAGATTATTTTAATGCAAATAAAGCAGAGTTTAGTTGGCCTTTCAAACATCCGTATCCGAGTCTGAAATGAGCTATTTAAATGCTGTTAGGTTCCGCAATGGAAACCAAAATAGCAGATTCCCAGACTGAGACAATGGTGATTTATTTCAACGAAATCGTAGAAATTATATATTTTAACTGTCAAATAATATGCGTTTTTGAAGGCATGTAGGACACATAAATCGTTTTTAGAAAATATATAAAAAATATGTCGGATTCTTGTTGGGTTTTTGGAGTGTTCAGAATATATAGACTTCTGACAAGACCACAATCTGGAAATAGAACTGCAAAAACGTTGTCTTACATCAAAGTGATTGTAAGTCATTGTAGGTTGAGCGGTGCAAGAATGATTCCAGTAATTATGATAACGAATTATTTTATTTATTTTTTTTTATTTTATCGAACCCTTAAAGGTAACATATACAACAACTCAGCTTTGAAAATTGCCGAAAAAGGCTTACAAACTACATAACATGAGCGCTTGAACTGAACATTTCCCCTCCTCGAACCAACTTGGATATTTAAATGAGCAACCATTGCCCTAATTTTGTAGATTAGGATAAGATAATATAAAATAAAATAATTGTGTGGTATTTCATACATGAAAGAATGCAAATGGCTTATGGCGTTTGATAATAATTTTTAAAACAAAAATTACTAAAAGTATTTTGCAAATATCAAAATAAATCAACAATGAGTATTATATTTGGTAAGGCGATTTTCTCTACGTTCCGCTCGTGTCGCCAAATACTTTTGCAAAGAACTTATCGCCCCAATATGCAACCATTGGATTACGCTCCATCTGCTTGAGGAATGTATCAACGGTGTCTAGGACTCCTTTGGGGAAGTAGAGGATTTTCTTTCCAGTTTCGTAAATATTTGTCAGTTGTTTAGCGAGATTTTCGGGTTCGACCAGTTGGTTGTTCGAGAGGTTGGCGAGTTGTTCGTCATCAACGACAACGCCCGGTCTCGGAGAAAGTGTCGGTGGAATTTGGGTTGTCCTTGGCAACAGGACTTCCGGTTGTTGGATAGAAGCAGCGGCGGAGAGCATTGATTCAGCTAGGTGGGGCATTGATGTAGTCGGGAAAACGGAAGATGGGACGTAAGGATGGCGAGGCTGGCTTTGGAATTGATGTTGTGAAGATACAGAGGGGACGTTTACATTGATATTGTTGGTGCTGCTGCTGCTAGTTGCAGCATTTGCATTAGCGAGAGCAGTGGCAGCTGCAGATGCGACGCCAGAGGCAGCGCTGAGGATACTTGCGGTGACCTGAGCAAGTGTGCTAGGCTGGTTTGACTGTGGGGCGAAGGGATGCTGAAATTGCTGTTGGAATAGTTGAGCGTTAAAGGGGATTTCGCGAGGCTGTTGGGAGGGATGAGGCTGGGGTTGTGTTTGAGACTGAGCTTGGAAGTAGCTCTGGGGTTGAGGTTGTGGCTGTGAAACTTTAGGTTGAACCTGATGTTGGGGTGGAGGGGGTGGCTGCTGGAATTGAGGACGTGTTTGAGGAGATGGAGGAGGAGGCTGCGGATATTGTTGCTGAGGTTGAGGAGATGGTGCCAGAGGTGGAGAAAGTGGATGCTGATAAGGTTGTTGTTGCGGTGGTTGCTGGTTATGTTTGGGGATCAAATAGAGTGGGATGACTTGTGGAGGGGGTGAAGTAGTTTGGGAGGGGAGATGCTGTACGTAAGGCGAAAGTGGTTGATGGGGCTGTTGTTGCTGAGTCTGATAAACTTCCCTTTCAAACTGTTCTTGTGTCAACTGGCTCAGAGATTTTGGTTCTTCCTTGTAAGCATGCGCAGGTTTCCCCATTCCAGGGTACTGGCTCTGGTAGTAGGATGGAGGGGGTAAGGCATGATACGATGCTTGAATCGATGGTTCTGCAATGGGCTGTTGCTCCTGCTGCCTCTCTTGACGGGTCACGTAAGCCTCGTCCTCCGCATACGCCTCCGGGTTTATTTCATCTTCCTGTCGAATCCTCTTTTGAGGCTGGGTTTTGGAGGCTTGTTGAATAATGTGAAGTGATCCATCGGCCATATTTGTGGGAACGCCTCCGTCGACGAGAGTCACACTCTCCAGAATTTCCATGTCTTGTCTTCTATGTGCCGCCTTTGTCAAGGGTCTTCGATCTTGCCTTCTCTTGGCGTGTGCAAAAAGCCTCTTGGTCTTCTTCGGAATGGAAATGGAAGCCGTCAAGCTGACCAGCTTGGGATACTTCGGTGGGGGAGTGAGCCTTCCCCTTGGGATCCTAATTTTTGAAGAACCTTTAAAATCCTCCAACTCATCTCCACTTATAGTCAAGTCTTTCCCTAAAGGCTTGGATTCACTCGCGATCAAGTGATCAGCAGAGGAGTCATGGAAACCACGTTCCTTCCAGTAGTCCGCCAGTATGCTGGAGGAAAGTAAATGCGCACGACGACCAGGAGTCACACTTTTAACAAGTTTCTTTTTTGGAGCAGCATCAACGACAGCTACAGCAAAGAGAATCGCAATAACCACAACGGGAAGTTTCCGTTTTCCGTGGACCTCCATTTTTAATGTTTATTCCAGTCAAAAAGGTCAAATATAACTTTACGCTTTCATTTACATTTTTGATCCGGGGGCAACTTGAGACAATACACTTACCCCACTTCCTCTTTAAATGACTGGCTACCAAAATTGACTAGAGTCGAGTCAAAAACTTTCTCAATTTTTCTGTATATAGCACTAGTTCACTTACACTGCACGTCCTCTCATTTTGCTTCCGGTCACCACCACCAACGACAATCCTCATCTTCAAAATTATCTGTTGATAATGAACAATGAGTCAAAACAACAAGACCATTTTTTCTCGATCCTCTACAAAGGAAAATGTAGAAAGTCATTTAGTAAATAGTATTTTAGTTCTCCAAATTTTGCTACACCTTTATATTTCAGGTTATGTAAAAAGGAAACGCATGATATTCTTTAAAATATTTTTACATAATCTCTATCACAATAAAAAATGTTAGGTTTTTGTTGGATGAACGTAATCATAATCATGAATGGCGATAATAATGATGTAACGAAAAATATGAAAGTTCAGTAGAAAAAAGCGTAACCTTTACCGATTCATTTCAAATTTCAATATATTGCATACAATCTTGGTCACCAAAATGTGGCATAAAAGAAGGAAGGAAGTGCATTTAAGTTACCTGCAATCCACCACGCTTGACAAACTCGTACTTTAAAAAAATGCAAACTTGTTAGAGCATTGGGAGGATAACGCACTTCGTCGAAATTCGTACGTTGACCACAGTTATTAGCTAGTTACCACATGCGTGAGCGAGCGTTTGATGTTTATGCGTTTCATACAAATGTGTGCGGTATAATGCATCCAATGATTCAGTAAGAAGGGATCATTCAAAAAGAACGTTATGTACAAGTTGGGGGTTTGAAGAGTTAACTACCTAAATTATTCAATTCGTACCGACTGTTTGCAATTAAGTCAATCGCAAATGCTAACTTAATAATAATAATAATAATTGATTGACTATTTCGCCATCGCACACAGTCCTCTGATTTAAATACAAATGTTTCNATTTCGCCATCGCACACAGTCCTCTGATTTAAATACAAATGTTTCATTCAAAATGTAGCAAAAGTTAATTAATTAAAATATCCTTTTTATAATCAAAATATTTGATAAAAGTTTTGTTTTACATTTAGCTTGTTTGAGCGTTTTTTGCTCGCATTTTCATAGCATCATTCCAAAAGGTACAAATACTTTTGATTGTGGAAATACATGATGTGTTCAAAATATCTGAAAAACTGTTATGTGCTAACTTGAACTTACTGAGACATTGTGTTATCTGGCTTAAATATCCTTTTACAATAGCTACACCAAATGAAAACGTTTTCTTCAAACGGGTCCTCAGTTTTATGTGATCGCTGTAGATGAATATGTAATAAGAGTCACAGGTTTGGTTAATGTGGGCTTCTTGGTTTCTATTGCACCTTTATGACAATGACAATACCTCAGTTAAATATGAACATTAATTTTGCCATTTTAAATGTAGCACGCAATGCAATTTGTTTACTGAGTTGATAATGAAGCGTAGCAAAAACTTCAACAAGCCGCAGTGATGTTCATTTTGATTCATTCAATACTGTATTTTCCCTACTTCGAAAGATGGATTTGAAAGGATATGAAATATAGTGCGAAGAATTGCTTCTGTTACAGTTATTTTTGTCACGATTTTTTCGAAATGCATGATTAATTTTCATGGACTACCAAAAGGCGGAGAGTACCAGACCAGACGATTTACCAGACACTACCACGGAAACAATTGCTCGAAACGCACGACAAAATGATTCCGTGCACATATCGTGACAAAAATCCACATTACTTTTTTGGAAACAATAAATTTTGGTTGTGGTCAGGAAATCAATCCATTAGAGATTAATTGTCGCATCAAACTCAAACGGAAGTAAGGGTTTGTTTTAAGTAAATACGAATGCTTGCATTTCAATACTGAATGTTTGCAATATAAGCATTTGGTTTACAAAAATTGAATTGAGAAATTCAGTTTTGTTTTGTGATAAAATGCAAAGTGTATTTCAACGAGGCATTGGGTGTTGTGCATGCAATGCAGAAGTATAATTATGAATATTTGCTCCGTCAAATTTTAAAAGTAAAGAAAAAGTTGCGATTCAAGTTTATCACCTTCACTGCCAACTTTAATTTTGATTTTGGATGGGAGTTGCACTGTCAAGCCTCAAACGCTGTACCCTTAAGGCTGCACTTCGCGGTATTCACCTAAAGTACCCCATATCATGAATTAAAAAAAGAATCTTTTACCTGGCCACAAGCGAGTGTTATTTTGGCTTACGATTGAAAATATTAACGGAAAAGATACATTGCTAATAATGCTAAAATTTAAATGAGGATGAGTACGTTACGCTAAATGAATTTATAATGAAGCTAGGTCTGATCACGATCATGTATAACTCATTTCATTTTTATTCAAAATTAAAATAGGAAACCCCAAAAATAAGCTATAGGAATTAGGTAATTTTCCTTTCAGCAATTGTTTTTAAGCAAAGGAAGTAAAATTGGAGGTTCAATATATTTTTAAGATGCATATATTTTCATTAATTGCCAACCTCTTTTTTATTTTCCACACATCCTCATCACACCTAAACGTAACTGCGCAAAGCGTTATGCAATACATGTAATCGTACCTAATCAATGAAAATCCGAAATGAAGACCCTCTTTTAAGCCAAAACTGACTGACAGGGTACCCACGTTTTTTCCATATTCTATTTCCTCTTAATTTTAGTCATAATATCTGTACACGGAAGTCATCTCTCAACACTCGTGAAGAAAAAAATTCCACAGGAGTGATTCTTTTCAAATGTCATAAATTTAGGGTTTTCAATAAAATTGTCAACAGAGCAATAATGGATTTGTTCCTTTGAACAATTAGAGCTGTTATTAAAGCGTTAGAAAGAAATCCAAAGTACCTTTTTTCTAAGTTGAAATTTTCACCTTCTCCATGGCTGACGTACCTAAGTCTTAATAAATTCTCAGATGGAGAGTCAGATTGGGGTAGTCTGACATGCCGTAATTAAAACTTCAATTATTTGTTATTAGTGTTGTCTACTGGTTTTTATTCTCCTTCAAAGCTTATAATATGAAGTGCTTTTAAATGTTCTTTTGTACTAGCCCCGAATGTCTTAGTGAACTGATTCTAGGAGGAGATGAAAACCTCAAAATGCGTCTTAAAAGTGAACTCAATAGGTTCATAATTAGTTTTCTTCGTAACTAAATGTTAAATAAAAGCACAGAAATTGATACAAATATCTATTCTGTTTTTAAATTCTTCGGGTAAAAATAACCGTTTTTTTAAATTTCCCCCTTCTCTACGAATCACGAGTCATTATTACGATTATGACCTCTGACTTACATACGTATGCCTCTCGACGACATTTCCCTACAAATGTACTGGTTGATCGTTGACATTTTCCATACACAACACTTTCTTAAAAGATCAAATCAAGGAAACCTAAGATGACATAATCCAGAGTCATATATATTCATAGCAGGGGCCTTGCACAAAAAAGTTCCTCAAATTTGGTATTTTTAGGATTCCTCCCACCTCCTTTGTCACGCATACGGGGCCACTCGCAAAGGGCGATTCGTAGCGAGCAAAATTGTCCGTGACCAGCGCAGCCAGTACGGGAACGGCTACAGTACTTGGAGCGGGCATATTGGTTGAATACTTTGAATAAAATAAAATGCATGCATTGTTTAGCAGGTCCGCAATCTGTGGCGGTGCAGTTGGAGGTGGAGTAGCTGCAACGATTCCAATCAAAAGTAAAAAATAACTAAGTTTAAAGTAGAACCTTACGGTGAATATTTAACTATATATTTTCCGGAAAGTCAATAATAATCTTAATTTCATTTCAACGAGATATGCCAGACAGAGACAAAATGAACCGATTGCAAAGCATATCCCGGATCTGTAGCAGTCATACTTTCTCGTATATGAATGAATGAATGTTAAATGAAGATAAGTTTCCAAAAATAATTATCAGTTTGTCATTGCTCTACGAGGAACTATTCATTGTTCTATCTGTCATTGTTTAATGAAGTGAAATTAAATGCAAAACTATTAAAGCTTTTAAAATAGTGAGTTTTATAATGCAATGTGTTTTTATTATGAAGTTTCAATCTAATCAAGTTACAATTGATTTTTCATGAGGGAAAAATACTTCTAATTTTTTTCATAATTTTACTTTAATTTCAAAATACCTCCCTGCCTTGTTCTTATTCTGAAGTTGATTATTTCCTTAATTAATCACTTAACTAAATGTTGACTAAACTTACAAGTTATGCTAAAATATTTCATTTTCTTTATTCTTTAGCTAAGGTAAGTACAGACCCTTTTCCAGTTTCCGTTCACTTTACCACAAAACATAAGCACAATTTAACTTATTTAACAGCATCTAATACATCAATTAATTTAATCTTAATTTTGCACGTCATAAAGAAATAGTTCCGAATTATAAAATAGCTTCTAAATGAAATTCATAAAATAAAATGCAGTTCTATATATTATCATACTTACGCATACAACATTCACTACGTACATACGTGACAGATTCTTAATTCGCTTAACTCTAGAAGTAGAGTAATAATGACTTGTAATAATTAATTATAATTATTCATGTTTTTACAGTCTTAGCAAGATAAAAAATATATTTCCACACCTCCAACAATCACAGTCATTCCATCAAGGAAGACTATGAAGCAAAATGGAGGCGGCGGTTCACAAACAACGAAATTCGTGATATTATTTACATTCATAAACCTAAAATCGACAAAAAATTATTAAACTTTCTGACTGAAAAACGACTGCGATAAAGAAAGATCGATACAACGGAAATACAAGAGAAGATGTATAATTATAATTAATCAATTTGATTCTTCTGGAATATATAACTGATTTTTTTACAAGAGCACAAGTTTTATTATAATGACAGTTGATTTTTAAATATAAAATGAAAGTGTAGCATTATTACTTTTTGATAAAAATTATGTGCGTTCCTAATGACAAACTTAACGTTAATAATCCTCCAAAGCAGCCATTCGATAGTCACGAGATTTACCACGGGATACACTCCTGGCCTTGAAGTTGCACGCGTTCATGTACTGACGTTCTGATTTAGCATGCTTAGCTCCCATCCCCCCATCGTTGACGATGGGCTTTGGTGCACCAAGTTCCATGATATTCCGGACTAAGGTGTTCTCAATGAGGTGACGGTTGATCCCGGCCCCGACTACGGAGCAGATGGCGTCATACTGCTTTTTCTTTCCCCAGGTGTCAATTTCGAGGACCTCGCCGATTCCGAACTTCATGACTGTGCCGGGTCCACTGCCCTCCTACAATAGCAGATTAAAATACATTCAGTGTTAAAATATTCAATGTTGTTGCGTTGTAGTACAACCAGTTTTTACTCAGTTTACTAAATTTCTTACCTCAACTGCATGCAAGAAGTCCCTGAAACTATGTCTCTGTTGTCTGCGGTCCTTCTTCGCTCGATACTTGTGAGACTCGACTGAAAGTTGGCGTAACTTGGCAATCAATTCACTCATGCTAGTCCTCTTTCCCTTTTGTCCATTTAGACTCCCCTCTGCATCGCTTTCATCTCCACCGGAGTAGTCGGTTTCCTCCTCAGAGTCCTCCTCGGTTAGACCACAGAGGTCGACGAGGACAGCAAGAGCCTCTCCAGCGCTTAAACGGACCTCCAAGTCGGGCTGTTCCAATAAGCTTTGAAGTTCAGCAATCCAGCGGTAGACTCTGCTGTTGAGGTATTCATCTGACATCAGAGTCAGGAGCAGGGACCATCCAGACATGGCAGCGCAAGCGAGGGCAGTTGAACTGTTCTTTGGAATCTTGGCTTGCTTGGGTCCGTTGCCGCTAGCTGAGGTAGAGTTCTCTTCTTCACTGAGGGTCCTCTTGTTCTTTACTCCAGCACCGAAAAGAGGTTCGAGGACAGCGATGATTTTCATGACGTCTGTAGGACATCCTTCGGCAACGAAAGCGCCAAAGCAAAGAGTCTCGCAAGCCTAAACCAAAAAATAAATGAAGTTAGACATAGAAATTCAAACACAAAATTAATTTCATTAACTTAATTATCGGGAATTATTTATATACCTTAACACGAGCAGCTACACTTGCGGTATGATCCAACACCAAACTCTGAAGGAATGGTTTGAGTACATTGAAGTCCTCGGTAGCCAAATCGGGATCGAAAGCGCCGATCTGGAGAACAGCCAAGGAGTGCACCGTAGCAGCCATGGCCTGCTCGCTTCCTTGACCCCTCTTGAAAATCTTTTCCAGATGGTCACGTAATGTCTCGCGTCTGTTGATGATCAGGTCAGGATTGAAATTCTGACTGAGGACGCTGGTCAAAGTGGAGAGACTGGAAGTACGAGTGTTTGCTGATTTCTCAATGATTCCATCGATAGCCTCAGCGATCTTCTCCTCCATAGCCTCGCGGCTACCCACACCGAACAGGGTGACCCCGTCTTCATGTTCATCTCCGTTCCCGTTGTCGTCTAAAAATCGATAAATTACAATGGTCATACATACATAATCCAATTAATGGTTAATTTTTAAGGATATAGATACACTATTGTTTTTAATCTCTTACAATCATCATAGCTTCCTCGTTCGGAACTCATGCTGACAACACTTGCAGAATCACCGTTTACAGAGTCGTCATCCGAACAGCCGTACGCTCCGCGACGGGACTTGCCTGTAACAAAACATTCCAACAATATATCATTAAGTAATTTTATTTTAATACAAAACTTTACTTATTATAAAGTCTGGTTATTTCTATTTTGAAAGGAGTTTTTGCTGAGGGACTGATGTGAAGGAATCATAGGCAGTTTATAACTATGCATAAAAGAAAAGCATTTTACTTTCAAATCTTATAGCAATTTTTCTAGCAGGAAAAATGTATGCCAATGGAATCCACTGTTAGCCTAACGACACGTCCTTTAGGGAGAGGGAGCAATCACCTCTTGTCAATAGTCAATTGCCATTGTCTTTTCCAAAGTATATTATCTCCAAAATGAACATATTAACCGTTTAATTATAGTAGGCATTCTTTTCACACTTTGGCATGGCATGAATGTATCAGCTTCCCATTTTGCACTTCTCGGCAGCTCAGAGTTAAGAAGATAGAGTCATTGTTTTCTCTTAAAGCATGTATATACAATTACCTAAACAAACTTTTACGACTTCTCATCCTCATCAGAAACGCTCAACCAAAGATTTAGCATATTATAGTTGTTGCTTTCAGGAAGTATGTATTTTTCAAAGAATCCGCCGACTAATCGAAAATCTCATTAATTTTTCATTGGTTCCATATAGCTAAGACCATTAAGCGAAATATTCATAGATTCACAGATTCAAGTAATGAGGATAAATAAGGGGAAATGCTCAACCATTTAATCAAAATCATTTTTTCCTGATTGTGAACACAAACGTAATGCAAAATCTTAGTAATGCAAAAGAAGCTGCAATGGAAATCTAGTATGTACCTAAAAACGCCCTAAAATTCTCGCTTGCCTCGAGCTCTTTCATGCAATCGATTATCCCTTATCCCGTTTCTATGAAAAAAGATTTCGCAAACCTATCCCAATAAAATTCTAGATAGTTTCATCTTTGCATCACAAATAAAGACTCGACCACCAGACAGACTTCCATGAAACTGAAAGCTCATTCCAAAAGTAAATACACATATGTAATAATATGCTTCATTGCACGAGAGGGAATGCCTGTCTCTATTCAGATTTCTGCTTCCAAACCAACAACCAACCATCAATCCTTTTCATCTGACATTCAGTAAGGTATATAGTACAAGTACAAGGTCCAAAATCTTTTTTCACTCAAGGTCATGTTTAAAAATAAAACGCTAAATACAAAAGGATTCAATCCACCATATTATAACATTTATTATGCTGTTCTAACTTAGACTAGACTAGACATTTGAAACGAAACATGTACGACATAACAATTACATACATTTTTATATTGGAAGATGAAGAAGGTGTAGGTACATCATCATCTCATCAAAAACATGCAAAGCCAATACATCTACATGCCTAGTCTCCACACTTCACATCCTTTTCAGAGAAGACAAGCGAAACCTTGCCACTCGCCAGTCTCATCGAATCCTGCTCAATAGCCATGCAATATGCAATGAAAAAACCAAACCCAAATCACAATCTATTTTTGCATGATGCAACTTAAATGTATTGAGTGGAGTATTGAATGCAAGAGGAGATGGCAAAATAATTTTTTTGCAACTAGAATTTGCATTAATGATCTAGAGAAGAGAAGAAACAACTTTACTATTATTTGAGGTAAATAATACAATACAAAATGCATTGAAAGTGATTTGGTTTTTGTCGACTGTGGACATGAAAAGGAGATATTTTCATTGTCAAAGCTGCATAATTTATTGACTTTGCAGTAGCCAAGCTTAACGAAACCACTTTTAGATTTAGGCCAGTTAGTCTGTCTGGCTCGGACTTCAATGATCCTGATAATAAAAGTCAAATTGATATGATATTGAAATCAGAGATATAGATATCAATTTTGAAAAAAAATATGCAGAGGAAGCAACGAAAAAGAGAAGTGAAGGCTGGCTTGCTGATCAAATCAGCCAGGTTGCA
>JAHZNI010000146.1:0-14853 GCA_027744415.1 Seira ritae
TAAAAATTCACAATTTTGAAGTTTTAACCATTTTTTACGGTAAAGGAAGCTTTCAAAATTAATTTGGACATTTTCAATCGATTCTTGAGGACAGAAAACCTATATGAGCATACCACACTTATGCTTTACAATTTTGAAACATCTAACCGTTTTTAACGGTAAAGGAAGCTTTTAAAATTAATTTTGACACTTCCACTCGATTCCTGAGGTCAAAAAACCTATATGAGCATCGCGCTCATCAACGAACTTAGCCCAGATATTGGACTGAGGAATCGATTGCAAAAAAAACTAAACTAAAAAATTCGAATTCGTTCGAGAGTTATCGTCTGGACGGACGTACGAACGTACGCTACCACTGACAGCAGGAAACCATAAGTATCTTCGCATAGCTTACGCATAGCGAGATCCTAATAAGTAATAAAGCAAAATCTTGAAGCCCTTGTGTTTCGAAATTTTTAATGACAATTATGCGTAATTTTGGATCAGAAGGTTTTCGATGACGAAGGATGAAGTCGGATTGTATCTAGGCCCAAGTTTGTTAGTATAAATTTTAGTAAATTTGTTACAACTTTCCCAAATTTAACGATATTAAAAAAAAGAAAAAAAACTGCCTGAGATTTACTCTTGGCTACATTTTGTCACTTCAATCATTTGAATACGATCTTCCGTACTTGAAAAACCGTATGAGATGCCGAGAATTTGCAACTTGTTTTGTCCATAAAACCCGATATGGGTAAAATTTAAAAAACCCGGGAGTGAGGAAAATGTTGACATGCAGAAATCTGTGGTGTGTATTTCAGTCAAAACAAATTTTTGCGAACTCGTCGCTTGGTAGCTGCGAAGGAACTCAGTATTGCATAGCATATCATATCGCATTGCATCCAGGCAGGTATTCCATATTAACATTATGCATAATTGTGTTGGACTTGGCCACGATTTCAGCTCATAATTCAAAAATCATGTTTTAATATGGGAGGGAGAGGTGGTACTCATAGACCTATATATTTCCCCAATGGCTTATCCGATTTCAATGAAAATCAACAGAATCCATCCACTCGAGCTGGGAATCCATGTTCAAATGTAGCACCGTGTTGGCTAAAAAATGCAAACCAAAAACGTTCAGAAAAACGACGGAAGAATAAAAAGAAGAAGGAGACACAGCCAAACCGTAAAGTAGCCTGCTACTTAATGAAAGAAGAAGTTTAATTCAATTATTTCTATCATTGTGTCAAAACTAAAACCCAAACAAAATTTGAGATATGTGGTGAGGAAAGAAATTTGTGAATGGTTAGTTGCTGGGAAATCGCAAACATTAGAAATTTTTCTGTAGTTAGAAGTACATACGTATCATTACAATTGTATTGCATTTACAATGCATACTAAATTATGTAATCACGAATTTAATTACAGGGAAGCGATCGGCATCCTACAAGCCTCGCAGCACCTATAATACCAAGTTTTCACCGAACACATCTACAACCTCCCTTGGAGACTCACTTGCAAATAGCGCAACCAACTCCCCTTGCCGCACAAGCACTACAAGTTCTGGTGGGGGGAATTGTACAGATAAGCTGAATCTGCCCGCATCAGAGACTAGAAGGTTGGTGCAGCGGAGCGAGTCTGAGTCATCAACACCTTCGCCCTCGCCCACCCTTAATGCAAATAGATACGAGCAACTGAATAGCATCTCAAATGCTGAGGATCATAAGCCAAAACTCATCTCGAAAATGGGAAAAAGAAATATTAAGGCACAAGTCAAGAGATTTCGGATGGAAACGAAGGCTGCAAAAACGTTAGGTATGTATGTTAAACCGCCTTGAATTTCTATTTTTCATCTATTTGCAACCTCGCTTGTGCATGTTTGGTATATGAATGTGGGAGTAAAGCCTAGTTTTTCATAAAAAAAAGCCACAGTAGATTTCCCTATGCTCTTTAATGTAGAGGGGAAAACTACAAATGCGAAAAATGATTATGTAAGTTACCTAGGAATATGTTAGAGTAGAGTGAAGATGAAGAGAGGTCTGCGTTGACTGGATGAATAGAAAGGCATGTTGCGAAGGTCTGATGTTTGTGCTACTTTTTGCTTTTAAAGTAATTTCTAACGACTTATGTTACCTACGAGATTTTCCCAGATTTGGTCCATGATGTGAATAAGAAATATTGAAGGAAATTATGCCAAAACCTCTTTTATTTCCGTTGTTTCGTAGAACTTGGGGAACCTAAGAATAAATTTATTTCCGTGCTCCACCTCGACCAAAGTGTTTTTAATATTTTTTTTTAATTTTTGTGGTAAAGTCAATGCGAGAAGAAGCAGCCACCTCAGGTAGTACCCATCTTTCTTTCAAGTCTCGGAGACGAGAGTGATGGGAATAATGAAGCAGGGTCTGATTCCAGGTGAACTCTTCGCCCAGGACTACTAGATGTTGTTCCAGAGCAGAGGGGAATAAGCGCTTAAAAATTTATCACTATCATGATCACGACGAATTTGAATATGATGACCCTGAGTATTGGAGTCCATAGAAATGTATACATTTTAAGTAGCAAACAAACTATTATATGCCACTTGTAATGTCTTATCTTGCCAGCACGAACCGGCTCACATTGCATAACACAGATTTTTTCTACACGACCAGGAAGAGACTGCATTTTAGACATTACTACAATTGAGATCTAAAGTATTGTTTATTTATTCATTTCCCATCAAGTGATGTTAACCCTTTTTTATTTCATTGCCAGTTTATTAATTCGTATTATGAATCCTGCATTTTGGAGTACCTTTATATAAATGACACCCTTATATTTTGTTTTATAAATATTTTTATCAATGACCATACAGGTTTTAAATATTAAGCACATACAACCAAGCTAAAACGACGTACAAAAATAACGCCATATCTGATATTTTACCTACTGTATTACTAATGCCCTGCTCCTCAGGACTGGCTGAAGGTCTCGTTTGAATCTCATATTTGACCATTCCTTAATCCTGTTATGCTGAAATCTTGACATTAAATTAATTAATGCATCGTGAGATTAAGTAAGACTTTGTGGTACTGCGGTACTGACTTTCGTGAAAGGTTTGACCTGCTTCCAATGCGTTTTATTGGTGATTTGTTGTGGAGCCTGCATAGATGAAGTCTCCAATATATATTGTGTTAATCTATAGTGGAGCCTATAATGTATAAGTATATTATTTCACGATTACGATAAACGATAAGCTGCTACCAATTTTTTAATTTTATTCGCTTCCCTAAATTCAAACATAAGGTTTCATTTCCAGATAAGATTTGCCAAAGCCATCCTATCACATATTAGATTCATAAAATTCAATTGGGATTGTATTGTTGACTAGAGAAATGAGTACCAAAAGTATTACTTATATTTACCTTAACACTTAAAATCAATCCTAGCATTTAGGATTAACGCTTTGTTGTGTTTCATTAAATATTTACATCAATTAGGGAAACTCGATACGATTAGCATACATTATACGACCATCGATTTGAATTACTATCTATAACTTTCTAGATCTATTGTAGTCATCTATTGTAGTCTATTCTAGATCTATTGTAGAGTAATTATTTATACATCTATGATTGTAGTACTCAAATGTTAAAAGTATTGAAAATTGGTAGTGTCGTAATTTTATCTCACGATAAGGTTTCACTAGTCACTCTCAAAATCCATGACAGCAGCTGCATTTAGAGAATAGACGCCTTACTTCTACATTGCTTCAGTTTACAATAATGTAGCATGTAGCAAATAAAATGTGTTGTGTAAATGGTAAAGTTTAGTGTAACATTTATTTTTATCTAAACATCAATTAATGCTAGTTATGACTTAACGATATCATTGTTACAAAATTCTTCAATTTGCAATCATGCTTTGCTAGGAAGTAACTTCGTTTGATTTAGGTTGTAACGTATTATTATAATGATTGAAAGCATTTTAACGAAAATCATTTTGCATAAATAATTTTTAGAAGGATTAAACTCATTTCGACAAAATCATAATATGCATCTGGGACAATTCTCTGTTTTTTTGGAAACTGTAAGGGTCTCATCGAATTAAAGTAGGATGACATAAATCTTTGGACCACGACTTTCGAGGTGATATCTCTACCCTAAGATTTGACATCAATTGGCATAAACGCCAAGAATGCTAATTTACCAAATTGAAACTACTGGTGAAGTAGGGTCCTGTGCAAACATTCTTTTCGCTGTTTATCACAGTGGTCAAGAAATCACATTCGGGTCACCCAGTAAACGGGTTTATATTATGTTACGACTAAACTATAACTACCGATGGAGTTGTAAACCGTTGGAGTCAAAAAAAATTGATAGTATGTCTCTTCTGGTGTGAGAATACTTAAATTCAGTAGTTAAGTAGCAATGATGGGCAAAATGAGAGTAACTTTTAATTTCTGCTTTTTAATCGGCGAACTTACTGGATGGGTTTCTACATTATTTAAACAATGACCTTGAATCGTGTCAATTCGGCCATAATATGGACGACGCGAAAGTAACTGGCTCCTAGGAGTTCAATCAGTAATTCTAATATTTTCAAAAGGGCGCCTTTGGTCATAATATATAAAACAAAAGGTTGTGAGGCTCACAAAAATATGATGTCTCACTAAAATCTATATTTTCAGATGTATTCTGCATGCGGCGCAGATTTTGATGAAAAGACAGAGATGAGTTAACGAATCAAAGATGAACTTATATCAAATGGCTTTGCAGGAGATGATTTAATCTGGGTAGTATAGGTATAAATCACGATGTTGTAATGCATGATTGGTCATCATTGTTGGTGATTAAACAATTTAGTACGTAGATTACTAGTATGCACTATGCAACTTAAACAGTGCATTTATGCAGAACTGCTACGAACTTCTATATTATTGTAAACCCCATTTTACTTAGGTACACTACACTTGTGAGGAATTGATTTAGGACAGGTAGTCGGATAAATTCATTGCTGGCTGGCATTATCTGGTTATTGTTTTTGACTTAAAAAACTAAATGAAAAATACAAATTTTAAAATGGATGATGTTATCTCATTATATTCTTTGGTTTGTTGCATTTAGGTTAGAAAACAGCTTTGTTTAAAATGTTAAAAGTTATTCAATCGCTAATTTCTTGCCAAATCGCATGTATAAATTGAATTGTGTTTTACTTGTTCGATGTTGTTCATGGTTCTTGCTCAGATGTTCTCAGTCGAAATAAATATTTGGCTTAAAGCTTTGATGTTGTGATGCAAATTGACAGACATTTCTACAGTTTTTGCCATAATATTTAAATCAACTAAAACTAGAAAGCAAAACATGGCCGTATTCCATTGGGCGGCCGTGTTTGGTTGAGTGAGAGTTGCACATTTTTACAGACATAAAACCGCAATCCTTACTTCATGTTGAGCGGAAAAAAATAATTCATTTATTCTCCTATCTCATGCTTATGCAATCATGTCATTGCAGGTTTTTAAAACAATGCGGTGATAAGTATGCCTGTTGCATACTGCGCAAAACGAAAAAACGTCAGCATTTCAACCTTCCAGTACTAACCTGGTAAACTTTCTATCGAAACATTATGCACTTATGAATATAAACTCAAGCTTCATGAAACAATCCTGCCTAAGCCTGTGCACACAATCTTCAAACCTTTTGAGAATGGTTTTGCATGGGTTTCGCAGAGAATATAAGACGAGGAAAATGTAATACAATGCGAAAACGAATCTACGGAAACTGGTTATTAGAGTAAACGAATTCAATTTACACGTCTAAATGATGCATAATATTCAGCTTGAACGACAGAAGAATCTTTTCAGTGAGCGAAAATAAAAATGAATCTTAAGTCAATTCAGATGATTATGAGAGTTGATGCTGATGCTGATGATATTATAGTGGGAAAGAATAACAAGTATGTAGTAGATGAATTCAAAAGAAGCGTTTCTCAGGCTATTGCCCATTCTTGCGTCATATACCTATTACAATGCATTGTTAGAAAGTGCTTATGTTTCAGAACGGAGAAACACTGGAGGAATCATGCACTCTTTCTTCATAATACCATATTATTTTCAAGATTCATTCATAGTCAAGTCCAGTAACTGGAATTTACTTTAAAAGGAATGAAAGTGAAAAAGCTTCACCAAAGCAGCACTTACGCATCTCTGCCAGTCAAGCGAAAAGCGAAGCGTACAAGCCAGTCAAGTCAGAAACATCGCTTCAGAAAAACATAATACAATGCATGTTATCTTGCCATACACCATCATCCTTCTGCCATTCTTGTGATGGCTCAGTAAGAATGAGATGAAAAGACGGAGGAAAAGATTCTCAATGCAAAAGCAAGCATTAATCGCTTATAAAGCGGAATGCGAAAGCGATCCGAGCCAGGCTAGGCTATTTACTTAAGTAGTTTCATACAATGTGAAGGTTCTAGTTGAATATCATTTTTTAACCTGAGTTGTTGCGTCATTTTAGAGTACTAGACCAGACATAGGGTTAGTCTAAACATCCCCGAAAAGTGCGATCTAAATAGCTTAATTGTTTGAAAATCGACAATCCTGACTGGCTCTGACTGGAAAATAGAGTTTTCAATACCTTTTTATTATAAATGCATTCATGTATGGAGCTTAAACATTCACTTTTTTCCTTTTAGGCCTTAGACGGCAATTGTTGCTGACATTGTATCAGGTTAAATTGAGCGAAATTAAACTCTGATTTATTGTGACAAGTGATAGTTAGTAGAAGTCACGCAGGATTAGCTTAGAACGCATAGTTCAAGCACCTAAGTATACATGTGCATTTGCATTGGGAAGGTACAACGAGAAGGCTAAAAGTTTTAGTAGTGGAATGAATGTAGGTACATATTAGTAATAATAGCAATTGTGTGATCGGTCGACAAATGTAAAAGACAAAGATGACAAGAAAGAGAAAAGCTTGGTTTACTTGCGGCAGCTTCAAGATCTAAAGAATGGTTGAAGCGCTGACGATGAGGAATTGAGGAACGGTTGAAGTTTATGGAAAAGGAAATACTTAAAAGCACGCTATCATGGAAGCCATGACACGTAAGTAAATAAAACATGAATTCATGGGAAAATTAAATAAATTGCTGTTAGCCGCATGATGGTAAAAGTTCACGAATTCGAGTTTTCTACAGAATTGACTTGTTTGGGCAATTTTAATTCAAAACTAAAACCAGCAAAATTCTAGAGTGGAAGATCAAAAAATTTCGTTCAAAATGATTCGGGAAAACATGAAAGTACTCAAAGCTAAAACCAGTAACGCTCCCGTGGTGGTATGTTTTTTGATCAGTGCAGGTTTTGGAGTGTTCCTGAACTCGAATCTGTGGGCCAAGTCAGAAACGGCTGCATACTCATGCGAAAGGGATCAAAACATTAATTAAGTTGGTAGGGAGGATAGAGAAAGCAAAATGAAGACCGGGATTTTTCTTATGGTAATGATATGTTTTGAAATTCGCCTCTTAACGTCAGTTACAGGGAAACTGTGGGCAAAGGTCAAGTCCAGGGGTGTAAGTGAAATGAAATTAAGGTTTTTACTTTTTACTCTATTTGCATTAATTAGAAATTTAAAGAATTTCAACAAAATCCACGGTTTTAGTTGTCTGACTTGAACCGAGAAAAGTCCGTCCGGAAAATATACAAACTAGCGGAAATGATGCATGAGACCAAGGGAAGCGCTGCTTTGTCTTTAAAGGAGTATCTCGAGCTTGTCGTTGAAATTCCCCGGAATTACACTGTGTTCGTTTTATTCCACAATGATCAGCATGCTTGCCGATGGTGTCCTCAGAGTTTACAGAATTTCGATAAAATCGCAAAGTCTTACTGGAGAGGATTTACCACCTATGACGAGGCAACTTCTTCCAGACATCTCCAGTTTCCCGTGTTCTTCGCCTCTGTGACTATGTACTCAGACCAGTCGAGGAAGGTAAAATAATAAGATTTGACAAATAAATGGAGCCGTTGTTCGTGCTCAATGTATGTAATGTGCTGTTCTCGTAGATGTTGGTAGATTTGGATCCATCTAAGCCTAGTCTGTACGTGTTCACTCCATCGCTTTCCTTCAAGTACAATCAGTTCAAGCAGGCGGATGATCAAGTCCTCTCTCCAGAACTTGGCCGATATAGTGCCTTCAACATGCTCAGTTGGGTGCAGGATAAAGCAGGATTTATGGTACGTCATCGTTTTGGCACTTTCTACAAATACATATGCTTCCCTAATAAAAGCTGACAATTTCGTTTCCAGATACCAATTGAGAAAGACGAGCCAGCTTCAACATCGGCAATGACCTTAATTACAATGACGTTCTGTGGAGTTTTTTCGCTTATCAATTTGCACTACTATGGCTATTTGAATCTGATCATAGAGGCTCTGTCACAAGCGAACTACACCTATGGAATATCGGTGGTCATTCTGTGGCTTCTTTCCGGTCAAATGTAAATTATTTACCAATACGCGCCTGATGGAAAAAGCGCAGACACCCGATGTCGGCTAAGCACACAAAATAATAAACGGAAGTAGGCAATGGATTGAAAGTGAATGTGCTTAGCTGAAGGCGGGGCAGTCCACGCCGTTTCCATCAGGTATCGTCATAATACTTCCTTTGTTGATTGTAGGTACAATTACATTAGGAACACCGCTTTCATGGGCCAGTGGGAATTTAAGCTCATGTCTTTTGTGTATCCTGGCCAACATTATCAATACGGGACGGAAAGCATACTCATCATTCTGATTTGTAGGAAAAAAATTGCAAATTGCATTTTGTATTTACTATAATAAGCTAATTCAATCATTTTTTTCAAAGACGCCCTTATGCTGTATGCTTTCATGTCCCTTGTGGAAACGAGAGAACGCCAATTGGAGGAAAATCTCACAAATGCTGAGGTCCACTATCAAGTCCTTTGTGCACTAAGCGCTTTCTTTTTTGGATTCATGGTTCTCCAAGTGATGAGTAATATAAAGACGTGATAAGATCAAAATCTAACTGAAACTGGAAACAAAATTAAGCGCATTTTAAAATAAAATAAATGATGCGTTTGACTTCCGTGTTGCTGAATCCCTATATTACCATTAATGTATACTCCATGTTAGTTCGTGTGTGTTCTGTTGCTTTCATGGATCGTGAAGCGAACAGTGTTTAGGCAATCAGCGTTACTTGTGATTTATTGGGATTTGGGTTTTGAAAAGTTTGGAAATTTCCGAGCATATTTATTAGCAAAAGTATCTGTTAGCTTTATTTTAAAATGCTAGTCGAAGAGACCAGTAATCTTGAAAATTTATGTTGATTAGTTGGCATTTAATTTTAGTGATAAAGATTGAACACATATTTCTTCTCGAAAAAATATTGTTTTTGTCTAATTAGTGGATTGTACTAGTGGTAATGTAAGTAATGCAAATGTAAAAGTAGCACGAATTTATTTTGCGATGTAATATTTGATAAAAAATATAAACTTTCAAATTGTATCATTGTTCTGGAACCTAAAATTAACGAAGAATAAATCAAAGAGATTTAGTGCAGATTTTCATTTTTCCTAGTTGTGTGATAGTGATAGTCAGCTATTTCATTGCAATGTTTTGGAGGAACAAAATTATTTAGTGAAATTGAATATTTTTTCAAACCAATGCTTTCCACTATCCAATAAATATTTTAGATGAAGATGGGTAAGTTAACCCTTTGCTGGGATTCGAATCGACGATCATCATCATCATAAATCGGCATTAGACCGACATTGGAAGTCGATACTGCGTTAAGAAACATCAATCATGTGTACATTAGGGGCTTGTTGGTTATCATCATAAGGTTGCCAAAGACAAATAGGAATACTTTAAAGTAGTCAGATTCTTAAAATGCATGCTCGTGTTATACGAATACTGTTCTCTAGTCTAACCATATCCAACGGTCACATTATTCACAAAATGTCGTGGAAACTGATTCTTGTTCTTAGGCATATACTAAAACACGCATGGCATTCATTCAAACTACCTACTAAATTTATCGTTACGTCTATCCCACAACTACATATTTATTATGTACCTTAGTTTAGATTTACGGTGGAAAAAATTTAAACCTCGCACTTTAAGAGGGTAAAACGGTCCACGCTAACCAGATACACTGACTTGTGCATGTTAAACAAATCTAGTTAATACCATTTGTAACCATCACAACGTTTTTCTTGACGCAATACAGACTATCAACAAATGAGTTGCATGCACGGGACATTTACATTTTAATTCAAAACCCTACTTTCTTATATTTAATGAATTTCAGATCTTGAAGTTGGAAGCTTAGATTTTTGTGTCTATTATGGTTATGCGGGAGTGAATACAAAACGTGAAGAAAAAATTGCCCCAACGGTCAATTTTTCCTTTTGTAGTCACTCCCACTCAGTCCTCTAATCTTTCTTTTTTAATGGCTAGTACACGGGAGTTACATAAATACATATGCAACGGTCAGTTTCTTGAGCTGCGTTATTCAAGAACAACGATTAATATAATGCATATTCGTTCGATCTATGATCGCACCTTAAAAATGAGAGTAACATAAATACATATGCAACGGTCAGTTTCTTGAGCTGCGTTATTCAAGAACAACGATTAATATAATGCATATTCGTTCGATCTATGATCGCACCTTAAAAATGTGCATAAATAGCATTCCCTTAAATGAATTTATTCTTCCATTTTCTAAATCAACGAAACCGAAACCATATCACGATGTACGGCTCCTTTTCTTTATCCTTAACTATCTGTGAGGAATAAAATAGATCCGCTTCCGCTTCAAGATTTTTTTATTCATAATGAATGCATTTGGCAAGCCCTGCCTGAATAATAAGCCACTGATAAAACGAAGAATGACTCATCATGCATATATGTACTAAACGCTTGTGTTCGAACTGAGACTTCATCAACTTTTCGCCTCCAAACAAACGTAAACTACACCCACTTAAATTAAGTGCAGCCACTTTCTTAATTTGACAAAAACTGATCTTCGTAAGGAAATGTAAAATCTGATCGGGGTCACACATTCCGTTTTGAATTCGATTTACTGGCTCAATTTCTATTTCAGACAGCCATTGTCAGTCCGCTATTCATCGTGAAAAGAAGTGCAAGTGTGGTCAGCCAGAACTGAAGACCTTATCAGTAAGAGTGAGATAATGTTCAAAAAAAATAATTTAAGGTCTGATTAAATCCACTTAGCTAATTCATTTGGATCTGAAATTTTAAGGTAAGTTTGTAAGCATTTTTCTTCAAATTCCGTGAACCTCTCTTGCAGAGAAACCTCGTAAATATTACGAAATCCCTCCTGTTCCGCTTTCTGCTTCGAACTCAAAAGCAACATATTTTTCTACGCGACGATGTCAATACTTCACGAATTCCGCAGATATGTTTACACTTGCCGACTTGCCTACCTAGTTAAATCACTGATGGTCAAGTTGATTAAATTTGACAAGTGACAATGCAACCCAACTTTTCGTGAGAAAGCTTGGTAATTTTTCTTCTTCCTGAATACCTCGGTATGATCCTTGTCAGGTAATCGTCATTTCATCTTTTGTATTTCATGATGTCATTTTATGATAAGAAAATAAGTCCAATCTTGGACAGACAGACATCTTTGTCATAAAAACTTTCGTTTTAGTTGTTATGCAGTCTGTGTTTTAAATAGTTATTAGTTACCAGTCTTCATTGTAGCACAATAGGAAAACAGAGGAACTAAGCATAATTCCAATATTGAAGTCCAAATATCTACTATCCCTTTTCATTTTGAATGCATAATCGATTGTTTATCTTTTACGTTATTGTTGGTGAATGCAATTGGCATGAGTTTATACATCGTGGCCCTTTTCCCTTTCATTTTCTTATCAAGATTGCACCTTATTCGGAAAAGAAACCAGATACTATTTTTAGGTGTTGCATTGTATACCGATGTGACTGATTTTTGGGAAAGGGTTCGATTCGTCCTTGAGCTCAACGTATCAGATTTTCATGTTAGTTATTTGTCTGTCTGTATCGAAAATTGATAGAAGCAGTCTAATCCAGTTCTACACATTTACCTAATTTATAATCCACATAGGTTAGTTCTCTAGGGACTAGTTCATAAGATTCGCTTTCGATTCAACCCGGGGCCTGTATAGGGCATAATATTTGAATACGTGCAAATGTTATAGGTAAATCAATCCCATCTCCTCAAAATCAAAGTGGGTCACCCGACTAATTAAGCACCCTCTTAAGAACCAAGAACGCCAGCTAACGAGGAAAGTGCACTGCACTCTTTCCTGGTGCACCTCTTTCAAATCTTGGCCCAAAACATACTTACAAAGCATACTATATACCCCGCCGTTCAAAGAAAAGGACCATAAAAGATTTTCTCTCGAGAAAAAATTCTACTTTCAAACGCAGCCAAGTTGAAAATTTCTTTTATACGGAAATAAATTAGTCTTAATGTAGAAAAAACATACCATGTGCATATTTATTTTGACCGTTTTGTAATTTAATTCCAAGAAGAAACCCTCGGAATGTAAACGTAAGAAATCTTTTCTTAAACGAAAGGGATAGGGTGGACGCATTCGAATGAATAATTTTAAAGTACTATCTTATGTGTCCATAAAAACTAGAACACTACTGACACCAATAGGACACCAGTAGCTCAAAACACCCCTATTTAAGAAATCAAGCGTGAACATCAATTACATTGTTTTTCTTGATTGATTAAGATAAAAAAAATAACGATTAATTAAGTCTACAGATGCTCATTTTGTAAGCAAAATGTGCAGCGAAAATGAAACAGGCTTTATCTGTCAGCTTTGATGCATCAGAATTTAAAGCTAACAATGCTTGAAAAGTTTACCACTGATCAGTGTTATGACTGAAAATTCCTAATGAAATTTTAAATCCATCCAGCCATCCAACGAATACAAATCAAAAAGTTAGCGATGTGTCATTTAAAACATGTATCATGCGTCATTTAGACTTTTTTAAATCGGAAAGCAAATGAATGAATGAACGATTATGATGATGTTGATAAGAGTTAAAGTAAAGCAACCACGATTTTACACCCTCATTCCTTCTCCGACCGACATCCTTCGAAAAAATGTGTGAATACGCTTTCGGGGATGATAATAAAATAATAATATGTGTTTATCTATGTGGTTTCCTTTGTTGTTAGTGAGCTTCTTCGAAACTTTGAAGAAAAAAGGAACATACCTGGTTCAATGCAATATCATAACATAACACGCTTAGAGAAACATCCCTTTTTATATTATAATAACCGTATCATGAGGGTAAACGCTAGGCTGGTATGATAATGACTAGTGTTTTTGCTTTATGATGAAGATGAAGGTGTTTCGTGTTCCTTGCTTGCACTTCAATTCAGAAGTATTTCACCTTCCCACTCGCACCAAACATTTTAATGTGTGATGTTTTTGCATTAAAATTGTGACAGTGCAGTGGTGGTTTCTTTTTTGTGGGTGATACGCTCACCTACCATTCGAATTAGGAATGCACTAATTGTGTCATCCTCTACGTTACAAGGTGTAAATAAATAGTATTTAAAGTTGTGGTCGTAGCATTAAGTTGTAATTATGTACATAGACACATAAACAACCTGGGGAAAGCAATCAAAATTTTTAAGTAGTTTATCGGCGCTTGTTGAATTTTTCATTTGGGTAATAATTTTTCGGGCGAATGAATCATTGAGTATTTTTCAAAATTCAAAAACTGATGCATGTAACGAAGGAGGGGCGTNAATTCAAAAACTGATGCATGTAACGAAGGAGGGGCGTATCCACCGGGGTTCGTGTTCGTGCTGTAGTACGAAGCTGGTTGGTATATATGTAGGATAGATGATGTTTTAAAAGAATCAGGATAAATTCAGAGGATATTGGCCATGGCCACGTGATGACATCGTATAATCTAACCTTATGAATCTAACCAAAGCTAATATGTTTCTTTGTCTTAGTAGTAGGCGCACGCAAAGATTGGTTTTTGCCCATACACATTGGGAAATCCGATGAAAATATCCTGCATTGTTTGTTCTTTAGTGGAAAAAGATTGACTGAATGCAGTGCATAAAAGTCATCGTAGAATGGCGGAGAGAATTGTCGTTTCCATCTGCTTATAAGTCAATCCATCGACTGAAAACGAAGTTTATGTACACGATGAAAAATAACCATTTGAATCTGAACTTGACCATTTTTGCGCAAATCAATGCCACACATGTTTTCACATATTTAATTTATGTAACACATTTTCATTGAACGAATTTGATTAAGTTAAGGGCTCCGAAAATTAAATTAATGAAGGATATTATGAATAAAATGAACGGGTGAATACACGGGATAATAATTAGTTATATAATGTACTACCTACCAACATGTTATACCTTATGTCTAATGTAGCGTAGATGAATGCAGTCGTTGTTCACTTTATGTACCTACGTACCTATGTATGTACTCCTTGGACATACATATAACGAACAACTTTCTCTTTCCGCCTTTACTTGACTCACTAGAACAGCCAGCATTTTTTAAAAAAATGCATAACTTAAACACCATACTTCGTTCAAATCATACTTTTAGATTTCAATTATGAAATATTGAGGACAATGGATAAACTTGTGGCATACATTATGCTATATATCCTCTTAAGCCAAGCCAAGATTGCAAAATTGGAGAATAATCATGGAGGTTAGAAAAATTGAGTTCCTCCAGCGCAGCACGATCCAAATATTCCTCGTGAAGTATTCTCATCGGCGAAGTGAAGAGCCAGACAGAATTAGCAGCGCTGATCTTTGTTTCCAACAGAGATTGGTCATAAGCATTTATACAGTACTGTCTCGTCCC
>JAHZNI010000147.1:0-23684 GCA_027744415.1 Seira ritae
CTGGTGAAATATTTTTACTTGTCAACAATCGAGTAAATGAACGGATCTACCTAAAATGGCTACATTTTTAAAACTAGATAATGTACATAATTTTATTAATGCCAAATCAGAATAAGAATTCAAGAAATCTTGATAGCATTTGACTGGGACTGAATATGGTTGGTTTTTTAAATGCATGAATGAGGTAATGTACTTCTCGCGTGTCCTTGATTAGAAAATCTATGATCTAAATTCTCGCTTTTAAAACAAAAACAATACCATCCTATCTCAACGTTACGATTCTCCTTACTCTAAATACTGGGACTTTTTCGGTATGGAATATCAAATTGACAAGAACATAGCCGCAACCACAGTGCACAGCAAAATGCAATTTAATTCTGAAGTGAAGATTGATGATGCAATTCATATATTATACAATATAGAAAATTTGCTGGATGAGATAATCTCATATTGCCCCGAAAAGCAATAATATGTACTAAGTGATCAAAGGTGAATTATGTAAACTCAGGAAAATTTAAAATTGATAATTATTTATTTAGAGACATAATTAAAATCGGAATGGATCCCGGAAAAAAGTCGTTTTGTAGTTGATTTGACAGTTTTTCTTTTTGAGGAACGAATTGTATTGCGTTGTTGTGCTGTGCTGAAGCTGAATGTGAAAATAGTGAATGCTGCTGAATGCTTGAATGCTTTACCACTTACGACTTACGTTACCTGTGTAGCATGAAACATGTTGCTCAAGATGGGCCAATGTAAATAATCCTCGTGTGCCGCCAACCTAACAAAAGCAACTTTTGACATGATCTAAAAACATTTCATTGCTTGCAGTTTTGTTTTGTCATATGTAAATCGTGATTTTTGAACTCTTCAGTTAAAATCTTCTCAAAGCTTTAACATTTGATAAAACTTTCTAGTTAAGATAAGTATTTCAGTCAAGATGTATTTCAGTAGTAGAGCCAAACCTCCACCAGTTGATCGTGAAGCCTTGCAAGTTGTTGCAAAGCTTCGATCTAAGCTAATTCATCGAGATCCCGAAAGTATGATTGACTTGGGGTACCAGACCGAAACGGACTACCTCAAGAATGTTATCAGGCAGGTGGTCGTTGGAAACAGTGACGGAGTGAAGGTGTCAACCTCCATAATGGTCTACGGTCCTCCTGGATGTGGTAAAGGGATGGTAAGTGTCTAAAATTGCTGAATGATTACTTGGATATTTATTTATTTAATCAGTTGGTCATTAGTGTGGACAGGAATAAAAATGCGGCGAAGGCTTATCGTGATTATAACAATAACGTTTTGAATATATCGTAGTTGGTCACGAAGGCAGTGGAGGATATCCAGACAGAATGTGGAGAATCGTTTTTCGAGCAAGTAATTTTGGATGGCGTCTACTGCTCTAGCTTGCAAGATTCAGTTCGAGCAATTTGGGATCAGCTCGTTGACGATGATGACACCTTGGAACAGTTGGGATCCAACGATAATGAACCATTTGATGGTATGTA
This sequence comes from Seira ritae, assembly GCA_027744415.1. Taxonomy (NCBI): domain Eukaryota; kingdom Metazoa; phylum Arthropoda; class Collembola; order Entomobryomorpha; family Entomobryidae; genus Seira; species Seira ritae. The sequence continues at coordinate 1,503 of JAHZNI010000147.1, forward strand.
CATGGTTTCGTTTAATTTCATTTTACGTGTTTAATTACGTGAAGCGTTAGATTTCGAGTTTTGGAATTTTGTGTTTTGCAGAAAAACTAGAAAAAATACTAACCTTTTTAAAGGAGAAACTTATCGAGCTTAATAAGTCCGTTGTGATAGTCATTGATGGGATGGAAAAGTTCACCGATGACTCCAGCCAACGCTTGCTTTACAATTTGTTCGACATCAGTGCAAACTCGGTGTTTAGTGTGCCAATTTGCATCATCGGAATCACCCCTTGTGTGGATATTTTGGATTCATTTGAGAAAAGAGTGCGATCCCGGTTTTCACATCGTCAAATAAATCTTGTTCCGAAAGCTGAATTTCCCCAGTATCAAGTTTGGGCTGAAAAATTGCTGACTTGTTTGGAGGTACTATTTAGTACATTTAATTTTTTATTCAATTGCATTATTTTGCCCATTTTAAATTAACTCGACGAAATGAGGTTACGCGTACAGTACATCATGAAATTACCCAATAGTTTATGTCATGAATGTTAATGTGATCTTATTGTTAGGCTGAAAAATGGAATTTGCAAGTCGTGGAAGTACTTAAAGATAAGGACGTTATCAAAACCCTTCGCTGTGTTTATGATGCCGATAAATCAATTGGACATTTAAGGAGATTTCTGGTAAGTTTTTATAAAAATATTTTTGCATCAATCAGTATTAAGTTAATATGTCACTTGACACTGAATGCAATTTAATTTTTTGTAGTATTATGCAACCCTTTTGTGCCAAGAAGCTTTAACTCCGTCACATTTTAGCCAAGCATATGCAAAACTTTTTGGAGTTCAGGTTCATATTCAAATGGCATTAGATTTGACTCTCAGCGAAATGGTTGTGGTAAGAATAGAATGATATAAATATTACATGGTAATTTAGAGCAATAGGCAACATTTGGATTTATGTACAAATCGGTTATTTATCCAAAAACACTAGATGCTAGGAATATATAAGAAAATCGAGCGAAGTCTCCGAGCGTGGCAGCCTGCTGAAGTCTTCGAAATTATTCGGAAACCTTATGCCTTGTATCAGCTTCGAAAGGAAGATTTCATTAAGACTATTCTTAAGCTGCAGGTAATGTTTAACTTTTTATCTTTTTGAAAAGGAACAGTTTTGAAAAAAATATTAATTAGCAATGTTTATTATGTTGATCTAGGACATCGAGCTAATTGTGCCTGTGGGAGGTTCAAAACAAAGCAGGAACAACATCTACGAATCATACTTTAAATCTGAAATAACCTACTTAGAGTTCCAGGAAATTTGGAAAAAGTATCGCATCCCGTCATTTTTCAGAGAGTTGCTGTGATCATATTTCGTTAAAACATAATTAATATTCTAATGATTTCTAATGTCAACTAAATGTTTAAGACTGATCTTGACAGTTATGAATTGTAAATTGTAGCTAGATTAATTTTGTATCCTGTCGGATTCATACTCTTGTTTTATCATACCGATATTTGTACTATTTAGGAATTTCAAAATGCAAAGAATTATTAGGAATGAAAGAGGCCAAATAGTTTACGTTAGTTTGCTTGCGTGTTAGGGGAGCCCTATAAAATAATAAAAGTCCAGTATTACTTCTTTACGTGTATGTACGCCCACTTGGCAATGGCATCCGTGACCACGTGTATATAAACTGTTTCCGGTTTTTTCAGCATAGGAAAGTAGGACAGTACGCAAAATAGGTACATACGTCAGCAATGTAGAATCTGAAGCAGGTATCGATCCTTGTCCTATATCTATATCTTATGCAAGTTTGTTCCTTCTATTGCCAAAATAGAAATGTCCCATTAGTTTTTGCATGTCCAGTAGCATTTTCAATAAAAATTGCGAAAGTGGAATGGGTACAAGTACAGATGAATGCAATGTGAGCCTAGTGGTCGGAATTTCTCGGTACGGGAACGGAATGAATATGAATGGGTAGTAGCCGCGTTGTAATCGAAGGTTATTATCAGGAAGAGGTGGGCTTAGCTTGCAAGAAGGGATCGGAAACTTGCTTAATTTCATCTTGTAAGGTTCAGTTTCTTACTTTCTATAATTGTTCAATTTAGTAATTCTCAAAGCAGGCAGTTCATTTCTCATTAAAGATCTTTTAAGTAGCAACAGAAAACACGAATTTGCTTTTTGTAATTCTATAAATAATGTGGTCTACCGTCACAATCGTAAATGAAACGAATTGCATCCTAAATATTGCCTTAAAATTGGCAACCCCACTTTACTACGAAAATAAAGTTATGCCTGGACAAAGTGTAGTAAGGTAAAGATAAATACTTGAACTTGAATTTTTAATAGTATCATCCGTATAAATTTTATAAATTTGTTGTTTTAGGAAGGTTGGGAAGGTGCTCTTCACTGTCGAAGCAAAACTCTGGAATGGCGAAAACACATACGACGAAGTCAGGGACATCATTGCACCAATCACAATGATCTCATCAGCCGCATTATCAGGAGCCCGTGGACTTGCAGCAATGGCGACGGGTCACGCTGCAGAGGAAATGAAGAATCGAGGGCAATTTTCACTGGGAAAAGTATTACTCCCGGAAGAATGTCCAGAAGCTTCTCAAAAGTTAATTAAAGTTTGGATAACTGATTGTGCGGTAAGAGAGCATGGCTTTTACATGGGGCATGATCGGACTATCCGAATATCTGGAGGTCCTGTCGCGAGCTACGACGAAGTAAATGACACGCAGCTAATCGAAGGGTGCGAAGCCTTTACACTGCTCTACTGAACAAAGCAAAGTAGTAAAAAAACTAATACAAAAATCAAACTTCGTTTCTGGTCGGTGCAATGCAAATGCAAGTTACTGCTAGAAAAATCAACAGCAAAATTTCCACAAAGAAACATTCAATCACACTTGATCAAAACGTAAGACCGTTCTTGTATTAAAAAAGTTACAGAGGCTATCCATGTGAATGTTTAATATATGAACCTGTTTTAGGTTTTAAGCAAAAGTTAAGACATGTTCTTTCAAATACAGCAAAAAAATTCAAGAGGCTTAACGATTTCTTTATGCCCCTGTAGGAAAGACGAACAGTTTTAGAGCATGCATACTCAGCATTGCAGTAGTATTAAACTGTAGAGGCAGTTATACGCGGCTATTTAGATGGTCGTTCAGTAGAAAGCATCATATCATCATACGCCTAATTTCAAACTGGAGATTCTATATATTGAGATTCTAAAATGAAGAGATATACCGTTTACTATAGGATAAAACGTAATATTCCCAATAAACTTGTTCGACAATGGCTACGATATTAAATACTCGTTGAATTCTAATATTGTTAAAGCGAAAATATTGTGCTTTTACGATTACATAATGCCACAGATATGTAAAACATTGTTTAGCGTCATGCACAATAATTAATATTAGACTAATATTATTAGTGCATATTATGGACTGTTTCTTACTTTGATTTGTATCATTATTTTTTGTGGAACATTTTTACTGAAGAATATACATTTCTTCAGCGCGGTTTGGCCTTTCTTTTTGAAGACTTTGAATTGTAAATACATGAAAAAATTGAATGGGAACATTTTCGGAATAAAAAAATATATAGGGAGACGTTTAAGATTTAAAAGTGACTTAAAATCATTGAGTTTTCTATTTGTGATGTATCACTCAAGTACCTTTTTCCGTAGGGAGACTAACAAAACCAGCAGCCACACAACATTCTTATGTGATTCTTGAAACACACTTTACCAGTTACCTATAAATTAAGTATCATAATTATAGTTATTTCTCCAGAATTATTGAAAAATATTTGACAACCGCGATTTTTACGATTTCTTTTAAGCAAATATTTCTTCCTTCCCTACATGGATTCTTTCTAGCAAACGCGTTATGTTTATATATTTAAAATCATGCGTGCATTCTGCTCCATAGTTAATTTGTTGGTTATCTCGATTACTTATCTTTTGTAATTATAAAGTCTCTGATAAAATGTTTTCGAACAAGGTTAACTAACAATGGAGTAACTCACTTGATACCATACATGATTCATGATGATAATACATAGTTCAACATGACAAATATAATTTTAAAAGACAAAAAACTTAATAAAAGATTTCTTAGCATCGTTGTGCGGCTAATAATTAAGTTTTATTTAATGCAAATATTTTTGCGATGTTACATTTTATATTTTGTTTCATTAAAAAGTAACATAATGTCAATACTTATTTGTCGAAGGATGTAGACAATAATTCTTCGCAGTCATCCAATGTCAACGTAAAAAGCAATACATTTCGAAATGACATCAATCTACAAGTACACCTCAAGATAAACTGAGCATATAAATATATTTAAAGCAAATTAATTAATAAATATGTATTTCGGTATGTTTTTGTAAAATATTCTTAATTTAACAGAGCTTCATATGATTTACTTTACTTAACCGCACAAGATTAATTACACATAGATTATTGATTGCTGTGTAATAACTGTGCATTAACAATAACTAAAATGGATTTTACATATTTTCTTCGATGGTTTTAAATCGCGATTTGCGCTGAAAAATTAAAGAAACTAATCGATCGTAATTAATTAAAGTACATATATTATAGAAAAGTTACATATAAAATTCTCTTAATAAGATGTTTCGCAATTCTCAGCTCATAAAAATGTAAACTTGATCAGTTCCTCTTTCAAGTTCATGTTCATTATCTATAAATGTAGACAATGCCACGTTACACAGCTAGTACTAACTGAAAAAATGAAAAACTGAAAGCTAATTAATTAATTGACAATGTTTTGCGTAAGGGAAGATGGAATTGAATTAATTGAATAAACTGTTGTTGCTTCTAAAAAATTATTTCATTTAACAAATTAATCCTTTCTAATTTAATTGCTAGAGAATGCGCAACTCAACCGCTGCTTTCTGTTTAAAATAGCTATTCGACAGTAACAATATTAGTCCACTCTTTGCAAGTGTCTGGCGTTGGTTCCGGTACCTGAGAAGACCATTTCTTTATTTTGGTCCTTTCATATTCTCTGAACGTTTCAACAAAGACAGATCTAAGTACCTTCATTTTCCTTTTCAACCGCCTTCCCTGGATATTTTTCAAAGTCAATTCAGCCTTAGTACTCCCGCTATTGTACGTAATAACAACCTGACAACGAAAGCTCAGGATCGGTTTCTCAGTTCTGGAAGCACTTTGAAGGTGCTTGAGCCGCCTATTACATTCTGTTTCGTTCTGCAAAACTTGTTTGAATTCGGCAACTTTTGCTTTGACTAACTCCTCACAATCCTGGCCCTTCCTTAACTTCCTAAACCATTCGTTGCTTTCAGACTGTAGACATTCGCAATCAAAGATTGCCTCAAAACCTATTCCCTTTTCCGTCTTAATCTTGACATTTGAGACTGAGTTCGAAATCACAAAGCAAATCGGCCAGAACTTGTTATGAAACCCTATGTAAGTTTCAGTCCAAGTGGATTCCATCCACCTGAGATTTTCACGCACGATGGTCTTGTCATCCACTGTTTCTTGCTTAACTTTAGCGAGGAACGTTTTAACAAACTTGTCACTTATCTTTGTCACAATCTTCTCCTCTCCGATAATCTCAGTTTGGGATGAATCGGACTCTGCTGCTGACTCACTGCCTGCAATACTTGCTGTGTCTCCGTCTCCATCATGCTCCATCCTTTCCGAACCTGTTCCTGGGCCTTGTCCATTCTCGCTCCTGTTAGCACTCTGGTTTTCAGGGGTCTGGGAGGTAATATTCCCTGATTGTGTTGTAGTAGAAGTAGTAGTAGGTGATGTAGGAACACTTCCATTAGGTTCAACCTCACCTTCCGATTCCGAGTCATCTGATAATTCGATTAAAGCAGGTTCCCGAGAATTACCTTCCTCCGTGCTTCCATTCCCAATCAGCATGGCCCCTGAAATGATAACGAAACCATCAAAATAACAGCATTCCAATTAGTTTTCCTTATTTCATTGTATTTGCTAGATTCATCATTTCATACATTCATTTTGGAGAACATCCGACTTTCGTCTTAATTCAATAAACTCTCCACCAATTTGCAGCTCATCATCAGTTCTAGTTCTAAGCATCCGGAGCACTCGTTCAGCGTCATTCCTGTATCATACATTGAAAAGGAAAAGGTCCTTTAAGATGCCATCGGTTAACAGTTAATTAGTCAAGTTAAAGGCATACTTTTTTGTATCTTATTCACTAACCTATTTGGGAACTGAACAATGAACAGTCGTGGGGCGCTCACCCAATAGATAAAGTCACATACCATCGCCGACTTCTTTTGAAACATGGCAATCACATCTGATGGTTTTGGCGGGGGTACCTGGCTGGGAGCGTAGACCACAAGCGTCTTCAAATTTTCGTCCCCACTCCATTTCAGGAATGTCTCTCGAACTTCAGTCTGATGACGGATTCCCAGAAGATGGTCATGATATTCCTGAAATATCCTCGCCTCAAAGCCACACTTTCGGCAGCTGTGAATTAGCATATTGGAACTGACAGCACAGGATTTAACTTTAACCTAAATTAAAGATTTCAATTATTATAATTATCAATTAAAATGAACACTTTGCTAATAAAAAACACTGCAATTCATTCACGAGAACGATCAGCGTAAAGAAAGATACTATACCATACATACCTATAGGCTAGAAAGAAAAGAACACGAAATCACGAAAACACGTGCTTTCACATGTTGACTGAAGAGACTCAATGCTCAAAAGTTGGTGCATGCAAGTTTTGGGAAGGTCTGAAAACGAGTATCAAAAAAATTGCTTGGAAAAAGCTGAACTGCTGCTGCTGATCATCTATGTTCTATGCAGAATGCAGAAGAGCCGCGACGCACGACGAGATCAAGGCAGAACGCAGTCTTTCTTGAAATACGAAAAACGCTGAATTTCAATTTAGAACACTTTAGAATTGTTAGAATTTGAGTTTTGAAATTACATATTAGTCGTTTGTGAGAGATTGTGATTGATGAACAGGATGCATGCAGCATAGCCTAAACACCAAAAATTCAATGTTTCGAGTAAATCACTAAAAATTCTTCTATTATGCATTTTAATTGCATGTCGCTAAAAGACCGCAGAAACGACTTATATGAGTATGAAAATCAATGACAAATTGATAATTTGACTTCTTTTAAATTTTGGAAAAAGGCAGGCAGACAACAGATGCACCACAAAAAAGGTTTCCTAATTCCTAGTATGGAACTTTTATTTTCATTCCCCAGAAGGTAACGTGACTTTGGACTTGAGGGTGGATTAATTAACTACTACTTGATATCCAGCTAAAAGGCTTGATATGATTAGTGGTGATGATACTATACGATAGAACTAATTAATTAATTAATATACTGGTTATAATGATTGTTCTAGTAGGTATCTTTGTGTTCATACTTATTATGCAGCATTTATGTATGGGGGACTCTGTATGATCTACCTGAAGTGAATTACTCAAGTGGATGTGGATTTAGCATTCTAGTGTCCAGATTGTAAGAGATGGTAATTATTCGAAACAACGGATTTTAATCCATTTGTTCCCTGGACATGCAGTTTCTTCATGCAGCTTAATTGATCCTTGATACTCATATTGGGTCCATCACAATGTCAGTTTGTCACCATTCGTGGGATTGTATGGAATGAAGCCATATATTGGCGACCTAGATGAAGAATTAAATTTTTAATTCTAAGTTTCAAATGAAAATATTGTATTGCATCGAACTAAATAGAATTCTTGTAGATACTAAACTGTCTGTCTTTACACAACCTTTTATAATTTTTTCTTTAAAAATCCAAAACCATGTATGTTACAGTATTTAAGTGTAATTATTGCTAATTATGTAATTTTCAATGCAGTTAGTCATTGACACACTCAATTTTCGTTCAAGCAGATTACCAAATCTGTGAACTGCAATAATGTAGAAGCGCATGAAAATGCACTTCGCCTTATATCCCATCATTATCGATTAGGATTGCTTCAAGGTTTTGCATCTAAAAATCCCGTTTCATAACGAATTTTAATCCATCTAGACAAATTCATTGGCTTGGCTTAGTTGCTCCTTGTTAATTTGTTTGCATTCAACAGACGTTCCGTCTGTGTCGAAATCGCTAAAAATCGACCTCTCCTTTTTCTAGTTAACTAATTACACATATTTATACATAATATACACGAGTTTCCTCTGGTGTAAAAATTGACTTTGAATTCGCTTACTTAACAAACAATGGCGCATTGTCAATTGTCAAGTCTGTCTTTTAATCATCTTATATTCTCATAAACCAAAGGTGTGGGATATGTTCAAAAAGCTCACACACACACACACACACACACATTTTTAGAAAGAGCAGCGGTGAAAAAAGTCGTCAATGAATGATCTACACCAAGTTACTACGTGGTCGGTGTGACATGACGGTGTGAGTAGCCACCATAGCCACACTTTTTCTCTGTCAAAATTCAAGACATTCACTTTCGACTCCCATGGATTTGAAGTATACATACCAATTTGAGAATTTTTCCCATAACAGATCTCTAATCATTTGCTAATCGCATCCATTATTGGCGAACAAAACTTTTTTCTCCTTTCCCTTTTTCAGTGTTGGCTGACTTATCTCTGGTCTCTAGTAAATAGCCTGTAGCTCTTCTAAAGCCAATTTTAATGAGATTTATGCATCCCTTCAATTGTAATCAACTGCCTGATCGAAGAGCCAGCCTTTCGCACAAGGCGAAATTTCCCATTAGTATTGTTTCAATGTTATAATATTATTATCCTTAATTTAATTTTGTTTTGCTCTCGAACTCCAACTCATATCAATCGTCCAATAACGACAAAGGATGCTCCTCGTAACAAACTTTTGTTCAATGAGTGTAATTTTCTCTTATCATGGTCAAATAAAATACTATCATCATAATAATATCATTCTCAAAATTCAAGAATAATTCCTGCTTCGCATATTTCTCAATTTACTTGAAATCTATTATGACATGCGAAAATTCATCGCGTCATATCATCCAAATCGAGAAAATGAGGCAGTCAGTCGCCTTCCTGTTCTGAACACTATCAGCAAATAGCATCTTTAAATTCAGGTAAGGTGATTGTGACGGTGATGATGGTGATTCATACTCATGTACACTCATATAAATCCATCCGTCGAAAATTCATTTTTTTTCTCTGTTCATTTCATATCCCAAATATTTTTATAGGCACCCCTTTGTACGTGCTTGATGAGATGATGCGGATGGCTCAATGACGAATTTTTTTAGCGATTTTTTTCCACGAATGATGTTATTAAAACTTATTTGTTTTAATCTGTTATTCATGTACAGATCTCCCAAATTCCAACAACAGCCATGCCATGCAATTCATTTTCATGCGTGCTAACTTAGGTTGAGAGCAAGGATGCAAAAAAATATAATTATAATCAAAAAGGTGCATCCAATCCACAACACAACTTAAGCGAGCGTGAGAAGAATCAACACTTGCTAGGCAATTCATTTGTAGTTTAATATTCCCTTCCATTCCTAGTCGTAAAATTAGCTTTTTTTATAGTATAGCATGTAATGTTATGTTCACATTTCGTTTTTCCACAAATATTGAGGTTGTCTTCTCATGACTTTCGCATTATGTCATGCGTCATCATCATCGTAATATAATATTATCATCATAAAGTGTTTAGTTTAAAATTAAAGATAGTAGCAGCAGATGTGCCACAAGCGATAACAACAATAACTCCTTTGTTGCCACTTAAGGGTTCTAGCGCAGAGGTTGAGGTTGAGTCCCATTCGCGCTGTAATCACGCTACTCTTTAAACTCTCAATTCATTTCATGTGCATGGCTGCCGTTTGTCCTATAATGTCATAATTAGTTTTATGTTATTCGTACAAGGAATCGAAAACCTGCACGAAACTTTAAAGTATATTTTATAAAGGAAGTTTACTTGTTTGTCCTCGTTCGTCATCATCAACGACATTTTGGCTATCTTGGTTCTGCAGAATGCAAATACAGCATACAAAACAAGCAAGCGCTTTTGGAAAACCGTGTTCCTGTGGTCTTGATTCTGGAAACTCTGTTCCCACGATTTTGTTTTGGCCAACCTGTTGCTGCTGTGCTGTGGGCTACATTGCAGAATTATTCAAAATACATAGTATTATTCAGTAATATTCTGTCTGTGCAGTTATTTTACTTTGTACGAGAGAGTAAGCTCATGGATTGAAGCTGAAATTACTTTTTACTCCTATCCTGTTTGGATTGCCATTTTTCATAAATCAAGATTCTTGTGGACAAACAAACAAGTTTTTTACGTGATTCATGTTCGTAGCATCGTCGTGTGCTTTGAAATAATATTGCAGAAACTTTACGTGAAAAAAACAGGTACGCTTGAAGAAGACGCTTCATAATCAAACATTGTAATGAGCCGTGTATCATGTGCCATGGCCCTGAATGAACCACTGGACAAAAATTTGACTACGTTTTCGTCGTGCATACTAAAAAAATTAGCCAGAGGGAATCAGTACATCTTCTAAGTAGATTGGTTTACCTGGTTAGCAGCAGCTTGGAGATAAAGAGTAATATTATTATCTTTGCAAGCATGATTGCAAATTGATGTGAAGTTTCATTTGGATTCGCATTTGGAATTGTGATAATAGTTTCTCAAAGGTTTAGTTTACAATACAATTTCGCGAAGATGTCACGAGCTATCAAATATTTTTGTGTTCTTTTCGTGGCCTTTGTGGCTTTTGTGGTAGTGGACTCGCAGGTAAACCTTCGCTTTTTCATATGATTAAAATAGCTAAGATATTTTTATGAAAAACGAAAAACATGTGTAATTATGAAACAAAAATATTTTTAACTGTTATTTTTTAAATACAAATCAGGGCACCTCTATTCTCCGTCTCCCGATTGCGGTCCAGTCGACAATCTCAAACAACGACAACCACCACCACTTCTCGGCCAAATCGGACGCATCTTTACGGACACCGAATCTCGCAAAGAACTCATAACAGGACAAAGGCTATTCATCTCCGAGAGAGGGACAAATACTATGAGAGTCCCAGCGATGAATACGAATACGAGGACTACGAAGATGAGAATACGACAAGTCGCTCAAGGGAGGAGGACGAGAGCAAGTTCATCGAAGGAAGCACTGGAATTGTCCTCGATCACGTTGAATTTGTTCTCCTGCGTCTGAAGACCATTCTGAAAGCAACGAGTTCTAACCTTACGGATATTCTGAAGAAGCAGAAGGAAGAGTTCAAGTTGAACACTTCTTACAAGGAAGGCTGGGAAGCTGCAGTTCTCGAATACAGGAAGAGCAAGAAGGCGAAAATTCTCAAGAATTCAAAACCAAACTCCCTTGTCCAAAAGGTCCCCGAGGAGTATCACATTGCCCTCCTGGCCTACACAAATGGAGAGCCTGCAATGTTTTCAGACTTCAATCGGGACACTCGGAATGTGTGCTCAGGAACGGATGTTGATAACTACCAATGGAAGTCCTTCTTCAAACTTTTACATTTGGCCATCCAGACATTGGGAGTCCATGATAAGTACAAGGACAACCGTCGATTTCTGTATCGTGGAGCTACCCTAGAATACAACTTGAAGGAGGGACAAGTGATCGCGTTTCAGCATTTCATCTCCACATCTGCCAATCTGAATGTTGCTGAGGAGTTCGCTGATAAGAAGACTCTTTTCGAATTCCAAGGATTATACGACGGAACTGCGATGAACATTCAGGATTTCTCCTTCTATGATTACGAAAAGGAAACGCTCTTTTCTCCTGTGCAGACCTTCCAAGTTGATAGCATACACGTGGGAAAACATTATACGAGATATGTTCTTGTAAAGCATGAAGTGCCTCCGCCATGTGACCTGGACAAGACAACCGAGTCTGGAGATGGATCTCCGGAGAAAATTGATGTTAAAGATAATTCGTTGAAGTATTCTGCGGGAGGAAGTGCGGTGATATATGAGAATTCTGTTCTTCTGGTTGCCCTTCTGTCAGTCTTCCTTCCATATTTTAGCAATATGCAAGCGTGATTGCTCCCTTCATCTCTCAATAACAGCGTAATTTTTGTTCATTTTTAAATACAAATGTTATGAATGTCTATGCTTTAAAGTCAAATGCATTTATTTGGAATGATGATGAATAGAATGTCATAAAAATGCAAAGGGACCTTTAAGACCTAATACAAAAATCGATGGTACTTAATTAAGAACGCAGTGATATAATATGCATGTATATAGTATAGTATGTATGTATGATGTATCATCAATGTTTGCCAAAATAGTTAAAATTTGTGTGGATTTTCGATATGTAAAAAAAGAATTTATTATTATTCCCTAAGCCTCCCTAAAAAAACATTTATTTTCATATCGCATCAAATTTATTCGTACGATAAGCCAAAGGCACTAGGTGCAATGGTGCACACGGTACTAGTACATGACATAGGTAATCGCGTCCATTTTAAATTGTCGTTTATGGAGACTTTCTTGTTTCTGCCTCGATTTTCTGTAACTATTTCTGGCAGCATTCTCATTCATTCCAATCATACATCCCCAGCGTTCCCGTTTCCTCAATTTCAATTCGGTTTTGGATTAGTTTTGAAGTCATTTCACCGGATGCTAATGCATGGATTCTCCCAAGAATATTTAGCCTGTAGTTAATTGGAGAATGGTTAATTACTAATATTAAAAAAATTATCTACAAGATGGAGATTCCCGTCCTTACTACTAGGCAAAGTTCGGTTTCTCATGGAAGTCATGGATCTGGATCTCATGGGTCGCACCACAGCCACAGAAAAAATGACGATGATCCTAATAAAATTTGGGACTATTTACCGAAAAAATTCCGGGGCAAGAAGAGACAGGCCTACATACGGAGACACAAGTAAGCAACGATCTTTAAAATCTTGTCCTACCTCCTTATTTTGTTGAAAAATTGTTCGTTGGAATTTTTGTCGTTGTCAGTGATTTGAAGGTACCGTCGACTTACAAAAAGTTTGCGTTGTTGATGTGGAAAAATTCGCTAGGTACGCTCACCTCACGTTTCACTTCACTTACTTATGAATACCTACTTCACTTTCTCGGGGGTAAATATTTATGTAACATAACTCATTTTTGTGATGTGATGCATTGAACTTCTATAGTGTTCCGCCGACGATGGAAAGCCACTTTGGCAATCCTAACTGTTCCAATAATATTAGTAACAATCTTGGTTATTGGAGTTTTTAACACTCGAGATTTGGGCTACACTGAACGCATCTACAAACCATTTAAAGTCAACCAACAGCGATTACTGAAAGGGTGTAGAACGATTTACTTCCTTCCTAATAATCCTATTGTGGCGCATATCATGTCGCATTTAGATGCTGCGATTATTCAAAACCTGGAGTGTAAGTCAGGGAGATAGATAATTACTAAATTAGTCTGTCAAATACTAGTAAAATATATATATGAAATCCAGTCAAGTTCTTGCAACAACCAACATCACATCCAGTCCCAAGTGATCTTTGTGCACTAATCGAGTTCCATCAAAGCATGTGGAAGAACGTTCCTAATAATACGTTGCCGCCTATGATTAGCGTACGTCACGTTCCGGGTTATCATGAATTATTAATTCTCGAATAGTGAACTAAATTCAAAATGAATTTTTTTTCCTCATATTTCTGCAGTATGACATAAGGTTTCCAGCTATACATGACCACGAATCAGCAAAGACTTTGATTTCAATGGGGGATAAATGGGACACTGCCATTCGATATCCCACTTATTTAATTGATGGCTCACGGGAAGTCACTGAAAATTCAGGAGGATACCCTGGCTATGATAAGGTATAGGTCGATCTAGCCAACAGAGATCCAATTAATTAATTAATTACATTAGGAGCCAATTAATTAAAGTTAGATTCCCTTAATTTGTCATTTTTTCAGAATGGTTTCTTATACATCCAATATCTCATAGCGAAGGAATTATCAGAAATTCTATTTGTGTTCGAAACACAAAATATGACTGGCCGATCCACAACGGATCTTCAAAATGAGTTCCAAGAATTCCATGATAAAATGTCTATTCGCCTTTGTCGATTCCCTTTTCCAGGTCTCATTCATAAAATATTTTTCTCGCTGAAATTCATAAAAAAATCTTTTCAATCAAGTACATAATACGTATACTTTTTGATTATTGGTTATTATTGCAGCACACAACAGTGAAGATTCTGTTCTCACTCTTTACATCTATCTCCCTACAACAATCATTTTGGGCTTTGGAACATCATGCTTAATCATGGTGTATTTAAAAGTGAGAGAACGTGAAATGGGAGTTTGGAAAATGATTGAAATGTACGGGATTGGGAATACATTCCACATTTTCGCGTGGATTTTGCATCATCTCATTTACCTTTCTCTGTGCAGCCTATGCATAATTCTAATTCTTTCGGTAAAACTCCAAAATTCTCATCTTCAAAGTTAAGTACATATTTGCAAGGCAAGAACTCGTTAAATTATTATGCAGGTTAAATGGAAGAACACTTTGTATGACTCTCCAATCATTGAAGAAAATTCCTTATCACAATTGTTCTTCGTGCTCCTGTTCTGCTACATTTTTCAAGTGCTGTGCACAATGACTTTCTTCGTGTCCTTTTTTAGCGTTGGTAAGTCATGCAATCCAAGACATAATTGATTAGTATGAATGCGCAGAACACTTATAATTTTATTATCAAAAATATTTTTACAGCCTCCACGGCATGTATTTCTATCTCCCTGATTTGGGTCGTCTTGTATACTCCATACGTCTACATCCATCACATTTTCAACGTTCTCTCCTTCTTGACGAAAATATTATGCTGTGTTTCCTGCAATACGGCTTTGGGAATAGGTTGTCATTTACTCGCCGAGATTCAAGCTTCTGGAAGAGATGTGACGTGGACAAATTTGTTTGGAGGTAACTGGAGGGAATTTAGCATTGGGTGGTTATACATTGCAATGATAAGCTATGGAGCTGCAATATTGCTACTCTCCAGCTATTTCACAAAAGTCAATCCCGAGGGAGGAATGTCGAAACTGCCGTGGAATTATTTATGCAAAGTTAGTCAATTATTCGGTATGGCAGTAAATTATACTCGAGCTGTATGTAAATTAATTAGTAAAGTAAATCATTTTAGCTATGGTACTGGAAGCATGAGCCGCCACCAGATAACCATCCAAAGGATAGGCTGAATGAAAGATCATTCCAGGAGACTCATCCAGAATGCTTTGAAAACGACAGTCACATCAAGAAGCGGAAAGAATTATGCATTGAGCACTTATCAAAATATCATGGCGATGTGAGAGCCATTCACAAACTGAATCTGATATGTCATCAAGGTCATGTCACAGGTATCATGCTTCTTCGTAAAACAATCTATAAAAGAGTCGCCTTTAAAGTTAAAACAGACAAATATTTTTTACTACAGCTCTGCTGGGAAAAGAAGGCAGTGGGAAGTCATCACTTCTGAAAATGCTTACGGGGCAAATGGCTCCCTCATGTGGAGTTATATATTTGAACCGGAAGGACCTGTACAAGGATCCTGTTCTTGCGAAGGCTTTTGTGGGCTATTGTCCGAGTGAGAATTTGCTATTCCCTGACCTCACTGTCGAAGAAACAGTGCAATTCTTTACTGACGTAAGATTATCCAGCTTCTTTCTCACTTCACCCCTAAAGCACTGATAGTCTGATTATTTTTAATTTCAGTTGAAAGGTCTTACACACAAAATTGAAGCTTATGAGGATGTTGAGCGAATACTCAAAATCACAATGCTTGCTGACTATCGAAATACTAGGGTATGTGATTTACCTAAAGGCTGCCAAAGAATCTTAATGGTCGCCACTGCTTACTGTGGAGGATCAAGGGTAAAATCTCTTAATATGGTGTGGTATGGTATCTGCTTGTGACAGCTCAAATTCAAATGAAATTTTATATTTTCCGTCTAGGTGGTCCTTCTTGATGACCCTACCCTGAACCTTAGTACAGAAGAGGAGAAGCTCCTGTGGGATTTCACAGGCCAGGAAAAGAAGCACAGAACCATTGTAGTTGGAATGGACTTTGGTATTGATGTTGACCACGTCGTCGATAAAATCGTAATAATGCACCGAGGAGAAATAACTACAAGAGGATCTCCAGAATTTTTGCAAAACAACTTTGGTCTGCCTGAGTATAAAGTTTCATATTTTACAAATTGCAATATAAATTGTAAAATATAAATAATTTTATTGCTCCGCCTATATGAAATTCAGGAGCGGAAGGAGGCGGTTATAATTTAGAAATCGAGACAAATCCTCAGTTGAGTAACGAAGAAGACATACAAGATCTTGTCGAGAGCAAGATTAATGGGAGTCACCTTCAACACAAGATAGAAGGACTAATGAATTTTTATCTTCCTCCTGAGCAAAGTCCGCATTTTCATGAGTTGCTGGAAGACCTCGAGGTTCTATCGGAAGCCTTGTACATTGCTGACTATCGTCTCAAATATGTAACTCCGGAGGCTTTGCATTTGGTGTAAGGAATCGGAAAATGGAAATAATTAGTCTACGTGTAAATCAACTACCTATGATCTGATATTAAATAGTTTAGTTACTATTTTATAGTTTGAGGAGATTCTCTCGAGAAGCCGCCAATATAGCCGCAAAATATGCAGAGAAGCACAAAAGAAGAACCCACAAATCTATTAAGACCATCATCAAAGAAATCAACATTCGCGTGCCCCATAGTTCCAAAGAAAATATTCGAAGCGCTCCCATGATAGCTCTTCTGGAGTTCAAACTGATGTTTTTCAAGAATATCAAGAATCATATTAAGTTCCACACTTTATTTTGGGGAACAGTAAGACGAACTATCGTTCTCACTTTTCATTTATCAAAATCCTGCTAATCTCTAAAATGCAATTCCCAATTAACGAATCATATTGCCCCACCCCATAGATATTGGGAGTGGTATTGATGCTAGTTCTTGTTCACTTACTGGTCAAATCTTTGGAATTGGAGGATGACACCGCATCACATCATCTCAACTATTCAGTAAGGATGCATATGAACTACTCTTTGATTTATTTTTACAGGATAAATTCTTACATTTGTTCTTACTGGTGACCTCAGGATTATAAGAAACCTTACATCATGACGGATATTTTACGAGCAACGAACGAAGGAGTTTACATGAAAGCCAGCGTAACCGAATTGCTTACTATTGACGGGAGGCAATATCTGAGGAATATTCCACGCCAGAGAAACATGGTGTCAGAAATGTTAAATGAGGTATAGAATGATTGATTTTAATTCAGTAGGAGGTTATATTTTTTAAAAGGAAAATTTTAATTTAGTACAATCAGCACGATGATGAAAACGAGGTTCCCCTTCTGGGCATTGAAATATCACCAGTCCGGGAACGTGTAAATAATGTTCAGAAAGTGAAAGTTGGAGTGACTGGATACTTCAACAACCAGGTTAATGAATTGTATTTCAACTTTTACAAGCTTTCGTTTTCATAAAATTAATTTTTTTTATTAAAGCCGCTGCACACCCCTGCAGTAGTATTAGCTCTAGTCAACAACATTTTTCTGGACCACATGGAGGGCTACATCACTCGGAAAGTTAATAGCTCCTATAAGAAAAAAGGCTACTTTTTCAACGTCTCCAATCACCCCATCGATTATCAACCCCCGGATTTGGTGAAATACTCGCAGATTTTCTTCGGCCCTGGTTATGTCTTTGGAATATGCAGCTCCTTCGCATACACATTCCTGGTCGCTTCCTACATTGTTGTGCATATCAAGCAGCAAACTTTCGTAGACACTCATTTCGGAGGAGGAAGCAGAGTGATTTACTGGATAGCCCATTATCTATGGAATTTCATTCATTTCTCGGTTGTCGCAGCCATTCATACTCTCCTCATAATTGGGTTTGGGGTTCCCGGATACTTGAATCATTCTCTGAAGAAGGATCCTGATGTTTTATGGGTACTATTTGTCATGACAGAGATGTATGGACTGTCTGCAATCTTCATTGTGGGCTCCTTTGCCTCACGAACCTTCAAAAGTTGGGGGAGGGGATTCTCTAAAATTGCGCTGTTTTTTGTCATGACAGGTAGGTTATTTTTGTCATCTTCATTTTTGCTTAAATGTTTGGGGGGGAATCGAGACGATCTAAATATTGATTGGGGGTTATGTAGGTCCTCTTTTGATGATGATATTGATTCCATTGCAAGAATTAACAACTAATAACGCAGCCTTCATATGCTTCACCATATTTCACAACCTCTTCCTGTTCTTTCCAAACTACGCGTTTGGTATGCAAATAAAAAGAACATTAAAATCTATTCAATTTATAAGACAACATAGCCTTATTTACAACCGTCTTTTTTAGGAACTGGTTTGTACTACATAATTGCTGATGAAGTCCATCGATCCAAATGCAAGCAGTATGACAAATTTCGCGCTATAAGTTGCTCCAGTACCTATCCAGATTTCAAGATTCATCCATTCAATGAATTCCAGAATTTGGATTCGATCATAAAAGGGTGCTGCTTCCGAAGTAGGGAGCATGACTAAGCATTCCCTTCCCGTTCTAATGATCTTCCGTAAAAAATTTTAACGAAAGCTTACCAATATTTATTTCTTCTCTAAATAGATAGAGACAACGCATTCTCATTGGTGGCTTATGGAGTTGGTAGGAATCTTCTCATGATGGCGGTTACAATCCTGTTCTGCATTGTCGAGAAAGTTTATCACTCGCACAAAAAGAAAGATGATGACCATGACCATGTTGATGATGAACATAATGAAAATGGAAAACGAGCATGTGCGTGCTGTACTAAATGTAGCTGCTTTCAGCGATTAATTAAGCAAAAGTCAACATCATCGTAGACATTTACTCATAAGACTCATAACTTTATCACAACAAAAAAGTCGAGTAATAAAAATTAATATAAACCGTATGACTTTTGACCTACCTTTATAAAAAAAACTTAATGATATTAAATGAAACTTATCTCACCGGTGAAAGAAAGTTTAAGTACATATACAGCAGTTTTAAAGACCACGATATGGTGCGGTAAATACGAACATTATTATAATTAAAGAATTCATATTATTGTGAAAGAATACTTCATAGTCCTAGTCTAGTACATGTCCAAATGTAGCCATTCTACTTTTCTATTTTCTCGTCAATTTATAACGATTTCGCCAGTGAATGTAGTATACGTAGTTTACACAAGACTGTTAGCTAATAATTACAACACAATTGAATATGTACATATGATAAATTCTCGTGTCGTAGTTGTAGGTACTAGGTACAAACGTTATTAATAGACAAATTCAATAATAAGCAATAAATAGTCATAGTCTCGCGTTGGCTCAAGAGTCAAGATTGATGTCCCAATTTCGCCATTCTCTCACACATCGCTTTATAGCTTTTCTCTTGAGCCTCCTCTTCCTCGTAGATCTTGAGTGAAAATTGAAACGTTTTAAAGAAGAGTAAAGAGTTGTATCTATACTTTAATTTATTAATAAAACGTACCTTCATTTTCAAAGCCACAATATTCGGGTCTTTAGGTAGTAGTTTAATAGCTTCACCAATAAGACGTTTAGCAGCTTCGGCATCTTTGAACATAAGTTTGGCTTTCGCAAACCTGCATTCACAAAAGCAAGATAGTATTAGCCAATCACCCACCATATAACATTTTAAAAATTAAAGCCAAGTCGGCTCTTACCGATACAAAAGTTTCCCTTTGTTAACTTTCGCATCGTCTGGAACAAGCTTGAGTCCATGTTTACAAGCCATACAGGCTTGTGCAGGCTTATCCATTTGCAAGTATGCACTGGCCAAGTTCGAATAAAAAGTCCAAAGAAGTTCGTTGCGCTTATCTTCGTCGTCACTGTAGACTACCGGGTATCCCTCCAGAATGACAACTCCTCGCCGCCATTTCCTTACGGCAAACTGATAATTGGAATCCTTATAATAAGAATTTCCCTCATTACGAAGCTTGTGACATTCTTCAAGAACTTGAGAAAACGGAAGCTGTGCTCGTTCTTCAGGGGTCAGATACGCAAATGTTTTGAGCACTTCCTCGTCTATTACGTGGATCATTTCAACAATGTAAAGAATGCTTGCATCTACAATAGAAAAATGAATTACAATTTATTATTCAAAAATTCTTGCACTGTCATCTTTAATTTCAAGTCATCAACAGTTTATCTAAGTTGATTTCATTTATACATACTTGGAGGGACACGGGGTGAAATGCCCATTTCACGATAGGCCAGCTCAGGGGGCACAATGAAACGCGCAACTTCTCCAACTTCCATACTCTTCAGAGCTACCTCAAATCCTGGGACTAAGACGCTCGATCTCAAATCCTGTACGCCTGGAGTTCTCCTCGCCAGACTGGAGTCAAATGGTTCCGCTTTTCCTTCTGCGACTGCGATGTAATGAAAGAATATTTTGCATCGCTCAGGAATCTTCCCATTCCCATTTCCCCTCCGGAAAATCTGAATATCACCGTTAAAGTCATTTATTCAACTACAATTCAAATCGTGAATCTAAATATTTATACACAGCTACTTTCGACTTACCTCTTTGTAGACTTTTAAATTATCAACTACCGGCAGCTCAACCATTTCCTTCTTCATGTCCTCAAAGTTAGCCTTGGCATACGCGGCAGGACTGAAGTGCGCAGTACGCTTCTCTTTCGCTAAGTCCTTGTCATCCTCCATTACCTCAAGTTCAGTTTTCACCTGCTGCGAGTCATAATAAAAGTTCGACAATATCCCAGAGTCATAAAGTTCATCTTCGTCATCAAACTCGTCCCTGGGGAAGTCCTCGTCGATATCAATGATCTCTCCCGTTTCGGTTTTCCTAAATTATGTTTCAAATTATTAATATCATAAAAATCTATATAATAATTAGATGAATCACGAACATGAAAGCATTATTCACATTCACTAACTTCGAGTCAAATTTCGATGCAAAACGCGGCATCGCCGTCTGAATGGCCGCCAATCCATTGTATACCTCCGTCGAAAGTTCTGATTTGTGGAGTTCATAGTCACCCAACGACTCGGCCATTTTTGATTGATTAATAAAACTGCGAGTTCCTAAATTATGAAAGAAGAAAACATCAACGAAATTGCAAAGTCGGCCATTAGAAACTATTCTTTGTAACTGCTGCTGCAGTATTGTACGTATTAACCCGTCCATGCATGCAATATTAACAAGAGTTTAGAACCCTAAGCCCCAGAATAGGTTGGAACCCTACCTCCGCCTTAATTATAAGTAATATAACTTTTTCGTCAAGTCTTAAAGTACAATAGAACTATTTCACGTTTCCGGCGGTATTCAGCACTGATAAGGCTTTCGGGCACCTTCCAAATATATCAGGCAAGTAAACAAACGCTTTGATTAAAAATTAAACAAAAGCTTCCTAATGCACTTGTACATCAAAATTAAGTCCAGTACAGCAAAAGCAAAGATTTGTAAAGGCAGACGTACTGAACAATGCGTACGAATAGAAGGAAACGAAGTACAAATACCACCTGCAAAGCAACCCTGCAGATAAGTAAGTATTGACATGCAGCAAAAAATATTTATATTTATTCAGCATCTAGAGTTACTCTGAAAGGCATTTCTGTTTAATTAACATATGCTTAATATATCAATCAGACATGCCATGAAGTTATTAATTAATTATGTATGCATATTTAAGTAGTAATCACTTCTGAGATTTTAGTCATTTCAAACAAGGCTTCCCGCCTGCTGTATACATAGAAGCTAAGCCGAGTTTTTCAGAGTTCAATTCTTTGAGCTTGAGCAAAAGAAAAGTCCATATCGCTTGATTTGCATAATTTTTCGTTTTCAATCGTCATCGCCGTGCATACGCGTAATACCTTCCTAGATGCATAATACAGTAGTAGTAGGTATGTGGACTCTAAACTAAACATTCACTATTGTTGATTGTTGACTACTTATACTGTGATATATTACTCTCGATCAACTGGATGAAAAGATGCAATGCAATGGTGAATAAAGTTCAAGTCCTTGAACTTTGGGTTCGAAAGAATGACTTTGTTTTGTATCGTTTCATGGTGTTCCATAGGGTAAGTATTAATGAAGGCACGAACGAACTTTAGGTTAAATTTTTGTTTTCAAATCT